>CAJVPY010001437.1:0-19451 GCA_910591965.1 Dentiscutata erythropus | reverse complement strand
AAAAAAATAGATCATAACTAAATTTATGCTATTTTTAAGCTAAAATTGTTACACAAACTCTACAGCTTAAGGGATAACAGTAACCAACTTGGCAAATACTATGAAAAACTTCTACTATTATTCTTGAAAATTAAAATTTTCAAAGAAAATTCTTAAAGGCAATAGAAAACACAAGACAATTTTTAATTTTTAATTATATATCGCATGTTATATTATCTATTTTAGAGTAACTGTAATTAATATGTGATTATTACTCTATTAATATTTAAAAGAAGTGGCTAGAAAAATTTTAATATCATTTGAACTATGGATTAACGGTCATGGTGGAGGGCTGTTATTATGCAGACCCAAGTTCGAGACTAGCTAAGAGAGCTGCCTGCTAGGTACCAAGTTCAGTGTGGCCTTTAGTTGAAGTATTCGAATGGTTAATTTTTTATTTTATTTTAGAAAATTACTACATATCACCACCGGTCCTAAGATTAGTTAGGGTTAGGGTTAGAAATTAGAGAATTATTGTTTTTTTTTATATAATATATATAGCTACTATAAGGGCCCGATAGGGCCCGACCTCAGTTCTCGTAAGGTTTTTGGGGGTCCTGAACATTTTTACTTAGATGACCCGATCCCGTTTACTTACTGTAGTACGTTTTTGAGATATAACAACACCGGTGATGATCACCAGTGGTGATAAATAGCAAAATTCTAATATTTAATTATTTATTAGATAAATTATTTTAAATACAACTTTGTTTTATCTACCAAACCAAAATTTTGCCCAAATTGTAGCAACCAAGTTTTATATTTTAAATACAAATTTTTGTTATAATTATAAAATTGTAATTAATATAGAATTAGTAAACTTTAAAATAATATATATAATAAAATCAAACTATTAGAAACCAATTATTATAAAATGCACCTATAGTGTTTAGCATCATATATAATTGTTTTTAATAAAATTTAGGGTTAGGGTACATTTTTATGAATTTTTTTTTATTTATTTATATTATGATAAATATTAGATATAAGGTTTTAATTTTAGTTTTGGGGTTTTAAACATTTTTATTTAGAATATTCAATCCAGTTTATTTAGTACATTTTTAAGAAATAGAGACCTATGGTGTTAAACACCATAGGTGCATTTTAGTAAACCCGATTAGAAAATTAGTAAGAAAAGAAAACAAAAAGTAAAAAAAAATTTATTTGAATAACAAATTTAACAAACAAGGCAAAATATATATAATATAATATTGTTTACAAAAACAAAAATAGTCAAATATTTAAACTTTACTTTAAACTACAGTCAAACCTCTCTACAGTCACGCCCTCGTTCCAAGAAATTCTGTGCTTATAAGCAATTATGCCAGTATAAAGGTTAAATTTTTTATGTTTTATATAGACTTGTTCTAAAAATTAGTGTGCTTATAAAGAGGATGTGACTATATAGAGAGTGACTGTATAGAGGGCAGACTGTATTTTTTTAAATATTAATAATATTTTTTATATAATATTATTTAAAGATTTATTGTTAAACTAATATAATTTAGTTCTTGAACTAGTAAAGAAGTTGTTAAAACTAATTCAAAAACGGTTTATATTATCTATGAACCATGAAATGATAAAAAAGAATATATTTTTTAAACATTTTATAATATAATTATATTTGTATTCCAAGACCAATATTTAGTTTAATGCATTAAAAAATTTAAATACTGTAGCAAAATTCCTTTTTAATTTATATAAAAGTAAAGTAATTTAATAATATTTAATATTTTTAATATATATATTAAAAATTTTTTATTAATTTATAAATATTATAATTAGTAATTTTTTAAAATGCTTTACATTTATAGATCCTAATTTTTCTCTGAATATAAATGACCCAGTAGAGACATATTTACCTAATATACAAAAGGAGGTTTTAAAACTCATAGAATTTTATTATAACATATATAGCCTAATTCTAACAAATTCAGTTAGCATGTACTTGATAAAAAATTGTTTTAAATTTAGATACTAAAATACTTAGAAATTTTATTTATATATGAGATATATATTTATTAAAAACTATTAGCTATTTTAAATATAACTAATTAAATGTATTAATTTTAAAATTGTTTGAATTTAATAATATTTATAAATATACTAATTTAAAATCAAATTTTAAAAATATGTTAATTAAAAATATAATCAAAATTTCAGCTTAAAAAAAATTAACATATAGAGCTTCAGTTTTAAAATAATGATTTTGTTAAAGCTAATTCTAATAAAGTTTCTAAAAACAAGTAAATTATTTCTTTTTTTATACTCTTACCAATAATATTGATATAAATAGCCATATTTAGATATATTACATTTTTACAAAATTTAATTATAATTTTATAATTATAATAATTTATTTTATTTTTAAACCAATATTATTGATTTAAAAAATTTTAATAATATAAATAACAAAAAGTCTAAATATTTACAAATGAATATTTGTTTAATTTTCTTATAATATATTAATTTTTTTTACTAATAAAACTATCTATATACAATATAATTAATACTGCATATATAAAAATTTTATTTATTAATTTTAAAATAATTATTTAATGAATAAAATTTAATTTTTAGTAAACACAAATATTTAAGAACAATTTCTTAAATTATTTTAAAAAGTATTATTTAATAATTTTAAAAGACTTAAATATTATTACAAATTGATTTTTAATTATTTATTGAACTTAAATAAGCATTGCACTTCTGCAATACAATTGTGTGCTACTTCTTAATAATTGACTAATTAAATTCAAAATTAGATATAGCATATAAATTATTTTTGTATAATAAAAATAAAGAAAATTTTATAATTTTATAATATCCCAAAATTTTGTAAAGAAAACTGCTTTTTAAACTCTAACAAAAAATAAAATTTTTGTAAAATTTTAGTATATACTAAGCTTTATTTTATTACTAACTCTATTTTAACTCTAATTAAGTATTTATATTTGTATATATACAAAAATATTTATTACACAGATCTATAAATCATAATAATTAAATATATATATAATGAATTAGTTTATTGCAATATGCTATACAAATATTTATCCTAATTTGTTTAAAATTTTTATTTTCACTTTTCACTTTTGCTAATCCCACTTCCAAATTTAAAAAAGTACTCTAGAAGAGATATTTTATTAATTAAATTTTTAGTTTGATCTTAATAAAAGTTGTTATTAGATTTTTCTGGCTTTAATAATAGTAAAATTATTAAAATTAGACTAATAGTTTTTTTAAAATAAATAAAAACTAGATATATATAAGGGAGGTGAATTATCAGGTAATTTTCTAGGAGGGGTTAAAAAAATTAAAATTTTATATATAAGACCTGATAGTTTATATATTAAAAACTGGGGTAAGCCTCTGATAAAAAAAAATCAGGTGATAAATAACACCACACTAGCTAATCCAATTTTAATAATTTTACTAATATTAGAACTAGAAAGGCAAAATCAAAATAAGGATTTACTTAATAAAAATATCTCTTTCAAAGTACTTTCTTAATTCTATCTTAAATTTTAAAATAGTGCTCTAAAGAAGGTATTTTTATTAAATAAATCCTTGGTTTAATCTTAATAAAAGTTGTTTATCAAACCTTTTTAATTTTAATAGTAGTAAAATTATTAAAATTAGACTAATAGTTTTTCTTAAAAGTCATAAAAATTAACTAACTTCAGATATATATTCCTAGAAACTATTAAAACCAGAAAGATCTAATAAATAATTTTTTTTTAATATTAATGATGGTGAGACCTTGCTTCTATTTTTATTAAATTTAATCAAAATTTCTTACAAAATTAGAAAAAATTTTATTGTATAATCTAATACTAAGAATAAGAACTCAAACTAACTAAAAATATCTAATAGACAAGCCTAGTTTTTTATCTGCAGCCTAAACCAACTAGAGTGGCCAAGGCTTACCTAAATTTGAGTATTAGTAATAATATGAGATGGGTGTATTAGATATTTAATCTAGTAAGTATACCATGTTTTAACTTTATATAAGGGGTTTATTAATTTGATTTAGTATTTGACTGATTAGAGATATTAAATACATTAGAGGTATATTTAGAGGTGGTGAATATGAAGTTATAGAATCAATTTGTGATTTTGATATACAGTAAGAAATCTATATTTTTGTGTATATTTGACAATTAATTTCAAGAAAGAGTTTGATTGCAGTTTTACTACTTGCTTAATGTGTTAATAATATCAATTGACACTAAGCCAAAAAGTGTGGAAAATAAAGAAGGTTTGTAAGTAAGTTGGTGAACTTGAAAACTATCAGGATTTATAATAGAGAAGTAAATATTATGTGCTTGGAAATATAAAATTTGAAGTTTAATATATGTTGTAAAGAGCTTCGATTAGGTTAAGTAAAGGTTCTGAAGATTTGCAAAATATCCAGTAAAGTGAGTTACTTTCTTGTTAACATATATGGCATTTGTTAGAATGAAAAGAGTTTCTTCTGTGAAGAATATTAGCTATTAATAAATTATCTAAAAGTAATTTGACTTTGAAAAATTTGTGTATAGAGAATTGGAAGTTGTATAAAAAGTTGGATATTTTTTGATTATTAATAAGATAGAGCCAGGTTACTTGCTAGTGAACTAGAAAAGTAATTGGAATCTATTTTTGGAACCTATTTTGAAATGACCAGTTAGCAAAAATATGTATATGATATATTGTTTTAATACTATATTGTTAGTGTTTCTATAACTCCTGTACTTGACTAAACTTTGAGTTGAGTTTAAGTTTAGTTCAAAATTGAACTAAACCCAAACCAGACTTATTTTTAAAAATATAGTCCAGTCTAAATTCAATATTGAACTTTTAAACCAGGTTCAAGTTTAGTCCAGGCTCAATTCAAAAGTTTATGAACTTGTTCAAGTTTAATGAACCTATAAATTGTTTATATTAGAGTTAATACCTCTATCCAGATTTATATATCCAGATATATACTATGTTATATAATATAATATAATATGTTTAAATCTAGATATAAATATATCCGATTTTAAATAAAATAAATAATTCAACTCTTTATGAAGATCATCTGTACCAAAAATCCAAGCATATTTTTTGTAAAAAACACAATAGCATTTAGTAAAAAACAGAGAGCATACTAGCAGCTATAAGTCAACAGTTGTTATTTAGAGGTAGTTCTCATACACTGCTCACGAACTTCTTTAGAGTTTATCACTCACTGCATGCATGGCACTTGTTATTTAGAAGTAGTTCTTATATGCTACTTGCCTACAAGCCCAGAGTTTATTACTCATTAAAAGAAAGTATAGATGCCCCACTCCTTTTCTAGAAAAAGGTTTAGGAGTTGTTGAGTCTTTATATGGATGTAACTACTTTTCTTGAGTGCAAGTGGTCTCTTTCTAGGTGTTTTTTGCTCAGCTAGTCTTCTCCAAAATTTTTGACAAAAAGTGGGCGATTTTGCTTACCACTTCAAAAGATCAGCACTATTTACCTCTTTCAAAAATGTAGTCACATGACTTATTTATCAGTGGATATAATATGCGATATAATCTATGAATACGGGACCTTCACATAACTGGGATCAAGTCTCTGAAATAAGAGGCACCCAGAGATAGCTAGTAGTCAGATAATAATTTGCTAGATTTTATAGTCGAGATATACAAACGTTGCAGTTATTATAAAATTTTTTTTAAACCTGGCATGGATTATAATAGTGTATTTTTCTTTTTTTTCATTTTATTTGTACTATTTCTTAATAGAGATAGTTTTCCCTTTGTTGGCCCTCAGGCTTTTCTCTTTGTTTTTCTTTTTTACATTTCATTGTATTTTCTTTAAATTCTTCTCTTCATTCTATTTGTTTTTTTTAGTTAGTTTTTTGTTTTGTCTTCTTGGTATTATTAGTGGTTTTGTATTAGATATAAGATCATCACTTTCTTTTGCTCTTGGTAATGAAAGAGAATACGAAGTGAAAAGCTTTAACAAACTGACAAAGTTTATCTAACTTGTATACAGGTTGGTGCGAAAAGTCATCTGTGAGCACATTAATTACAGCTGAGTGATGTCAGGCTCGCAATCACGAAACTTCCTGTTTAGGTTATAAATAATATAAATTATTCAAAAGAGTTCAACTCTCACCAAAATATAGTTTTAAATAAATTGAGCACTAGCAAGACTGTCAAAGAGTTAATATATATATATATATATATATATCCAAATTTAAAATTATATTTGAATTTATATTATGATAAAACTAGATTAATCCAAATATAAAAAATACTGTTAAACCTCTCAAAACCAATATGCATAGTGGATAGGTTTTGTATCAATATTGAGAGGTTATTAGATTTGAAAACATTATAAACTATTAGGTTTATATAATGGAAACAGACTTGGTAGATTGATTTTTTTTCAGATTTGACAGATTATCAGTTTTGACAAGATCGGTTTTGAGAGGTTTAACAGTATATTCAGATTGAGGTATTAACTTAAATTTACATAGGCTGGGCCTAGTGCTCTCAAGATTATTATAATGTAATTAGCAAGTGATTGAATAGCACTCAAGCAAAATTATATTTACATAAAATTTTTATAAAGAATTCAAATATGTAATTTCAATTGTATTATCAAGAAACTCTTCTCGACGATTACCTGGACCAAAATTTTCCACTAAAGAAAAATCAGAACTACTTGTTGGAGAGTCATAGCCTATACAGTGGTTTGTCTAGAGGTCAACTACTACTCTCAGGGACTCCTTTAAAAAAGGACATTCAGCATACAAGCTAGGAGCGTTATTATACAAGATAGCTAGCAGGCGGTGCCCTTGTATAAAAAATCTTGGTGGAGTATGGGTGAGGAGGCCCAACTCCGTCAACGAAGCTGTTTGGTTGTTACTTCAATAAAGAACACAGGAAAAACAACAAGAAGCTCTGCTCTTTCAACACACTTGTTTAAAAATTTGAAAGTACTTGCAACTCTCTCCTCACATTTTTTCTTTCTGTCGGTTTTTTCAAAAATTTTTTTTCCTCAAAAGTTTATATCTCAAATTCGGAAAGCCAAGTAGACTACAACCACGTGTTCGACAGATACAGTGCTACTAATTTGGATAGGTCCCGAGTTCTAGGTCGGAACCAAATATTCCAGAGTCAGTCATATGGTCGCGAAGCATTTTATTAGAAATATACAAATGTTGTATTTGTTATATAATTTTTATACCTGCCTGGCACGAGTTATAATAGTGTACTTTTCCTTTTTCTTTTGTCTATTTGTATTGCTTCTTGATAAAGATAGTTTTTCCTTTGTCAGCCCTCGGGCTTTTCTCTTTGATTTTCTTTTTTACATTTCATTGTACCCCCTTTTATTTTCCTTTAAAAATTTCCCTTCGTTCTATTTGTTTTTTTTTAGTTAGTTTTTCTTTTTGTTTTCTTGGTATTATTGGTGGTTTTGTACTAGATATAAGATTATTACTTTCTTTTGCTCTCAGTAAAGAAAGAGAATATGAAGGGAAAAGCTTTGACAGGCTGACAAAGTTTATCTAACTTGTTTACAGGTTGGTGCGACACATCGCATCTGGGAACACATGATGTAGCCAGGTGATGTTGGGCTTGCAATTTTTTAATTAGATATTATTAGAATTTTTGAAACTTTGTTTTGTAGTCTAATAGTAATATAATTTGTATTTGAGTACCAACAAGACTGTCAAAGAATAAAAAAAAAAAAAAAATATGTAATTTATAATATAATTGAAATTTTCTCAATTATTATCTTCAGTAAACATTGTAATCAATATTTGAGCAGTTTTTTTATTATTTATTAAAAATAAAAAAAATAAAAAATAAAAATAAAAAAGTTAAAAATAAAAAAAAACAACTGTTAAACAAAAAGCAAATGCTAAAAATATTCTGGCAAAGCATCAACTTCAGCAGCCCCTGTACTTCTTTACTGACTTCACCAACTATAATATATTATTCTAATAACAATACTCTGTCTCTCCATTTTTTATGAATTTATTAGGCTATTCAAAGTTAATTTTTCAGTTTATATCACTCTCTCTTCTCCTTTTTGGCACTTCCTGGTAAAATGAATATATAAAAAAAATAAAAAATAAAAATAATATATAACTATAAAATAATGCATTGGGATATAGTTTTGAATTTCAGCCTAAATTAAGTCAGGCCAAAATTTGAAACAACTTTTTATATGCTATTTCATGGTTATATAGCAGATATAAAAAAAAAAAGATTTAAATAAAATAAAATAAAATAATTTAAAATAAATTAAATTAAATTAAATTAAATTAAATAAAATAATTAAAATAAAATAATTTAAGTTAAATCAAAATAAATTAAATTAAAAGTTTAAACCCATGGTTTTTTATAATCCCATTAAAAATAAAATAAAAAATTAAAATTAAAATTAAAAAAAATGAGAAAAAAGATAAATAATAAAAAATAAGCTAAAATTTTAGTTTTTTCTTATATATATTTATTTTAGTTTGTGATGAAACTATTCAAAAAAACTGCCAAAAAAAGAGCTTCTGAAGTGTTTTTTTTTCAAAGAGAATTAGTATTAATGAGTAAGAAGAAATTTAAATAAATATTTAACTTTTACAGAAATAACAATTACAAATCAATTATTCAAATAAAAAGCCTGTCAATAAAGTGACAAGGTAATTATTATTATAAGATAAAATGACTTTATAACTGGTTATATTCTAGGTTTTTATATACTCATTATTGTATAGTCTTTGTAATATTTTGTAGCTTGTATTTACATATAATTTTATATTTGCATATGATTTTTATTGTAAATAATGGCTATAGTCAAGAATGAACTAGTGATACTGATAAGTATTTAAGGCTAATTGTATTAGTAAAAAAAATTAAATTTCAAACTATTACCTTTCTTTCTAATAATCTTAAACAACTACTCCCAGATTCTTACCAACCTACATCAATTAATTCACTACAAGACTGTACTGATACATTAATTAAAGCTGCTTTATATCATTTACATATCTGCACAAATTCTACTTGCAATATTCTTTCTAACAATACTGCATATACTTTTTATAATTTAACCTCTTTTTTCTTTAAACAATTCTTTTCAACTACTTTAAAATATACCAACCCTGATCTAGATTTTTTTAGCTTTGAACAAATCAATCATTATCTGCTACATTACTGTTGTGTAATTTCTAAAGAGCTCTTATACCTGTAAAAGGTATACAAATTGATACTGACTTTATTAATGAATCGGGAAGTAGAAAGACTCAACGAGTGTACAAATCGATTGATTCACATGATCGATCAGAGTCATGGGTGAATCGAGATGCGGGGTAGCACATGTAAGATCAGGTACAATAGGTACTATGATCTATAAGTGCATGAATATGACAATGAATTGAAGAACAATGAAAAAGTTTAATTAATTAATACAAAGAAATAGTTAAATGGTAGTACAATGTATGTAATTGTTAAAACTGCTTAAAATAGCGAAATGTAAATAAAGAATCTAGTATTCTTTAACTGGAAAGAATTGTGAATAAACGAGTAGTAAAAGTTAATACATATGTGTTGCTAGTGCTTAGGTGCGTCATTGAAGAGTGTGTGTCTCTAGTTGCCAAGCGAGACCAATAATTTAAATAAACCGTCTGGGGTTAGATAGTAATTGTTACGGCGATTACTTAACTCTTTGATAATTACTTAAACTATTTCCTTTCAAATTTCTTAAAGAACTAGCTTATCAAGCAGAACAACAATTTATACAACTTAACAATACTCCAATCAATTTCAAATGTAAAACTTCTTTTTTTAATACTTTTTTTCAACAATTTATTAAGCAAGCTGCTAAAAATGATAATATAACCAATTTTAATCTCAAAAATGCATTACAACATACTTTTTCAATTTCTACAAACCCTTATAATTTCGCTAACATTATAGCTTACTTTAATATTATACAATTTTCTACTCATCCAATCTCTTCAATTTTTTCTGAATATTATCAATCTTATCTCCCACAAGCTATAAAATATATATCCAATAAACTTCTAATCCCAACAATCAATACAGATCTTTTTTTACCAACCTTTCAAATACCTGAAATTCCTAATTCACACTTTTTTTCTTTTTAAACTTTATATATTAAACTTTTAAATATATAAAATTCATTTCACAAATACTCAAATCATTTTTTTATCACCTCTTAAAACATTCCGATTTATTTTATTTTTTATTTTTTATTTTTTTCAACTCTACAAAATATCAATTAATATTATTATACTCAATATATATATATATATCTTGGTATATATAAACAAACTCTTTCTGGCCACCTTATATTTGCTCTTAATCAATATTCTATTTACTTCTCTTTATCAATTAAATCAATATTACTTATTTGAAAATAATTTATATATAAGTATAACACACTTTTGCTTCAATTAATAACCTTAAGCTTATATCAAACTTTATTAAATTTCAATCAACAAACAAATAAAATAAACAAATTAACTTCTTTCTTATTCTACCTCATAACTATTATCACTTACACCTTTATAATTACTATCTCCAAAACCAACCATATAACCCTTCTTAAAATAATACTTTTGTAATAACTCTATCTTTTGTACCAACTTCACTTTTTGCTCATACAACTTATTATACTCCATATCTTTTTTAAAATCTTTTGTCGCTTGACTTAACTCCTTCTCTCTCAGTTGAATTTCTAACATTTCAAGTCTTTTTTTCAAAATTCTATTTTCATTTTGAAGACTAGATATTTAAATATTTTTATTAGTATTTTTTATTTTCTTATTACTTTTTTTTAAACTTTAATACTACTACTACCTTACTTACTACTCTTCTTCAGAAGAACCAATACTAGTAACTTTATACAAACACTTGTTGACTGGCTTATTTCCTTCAATTTCAACTACTTGGTTCAAATTTTCTTCTTTCTTTGGCAGTAAACTCTGTTTAAAACTTCTCTTTAAATGACTTTTCAAATAGCTTTTTCTTTGACTCATCTTGTTAAAAAACTCAACTAAACATCTTACAAACCTAAATTTAAACCAAATATATATTGTATAACCAAAAATTTTCTGACAACCTAATACAAGATCAAAATAAGCAATCAAATTAGCAAATACTTTCCAAATCAAATCTTCAAAAAACATACAAAATCGATTTTCATAACTTCAACCGGTTATAGTATAGTGATCATTAAGGAGTCTGATATACATTACCACAGGTCTATATATTCGACTCCCACTAGTAATATGCTCGATCCGGTGCACCGTGGAAGCATGACCAACAATTTTTTTTATTATTTTTATAAACCCTTATCATTCCACTAATAGTATAGTTTACTTTAATATTACACAATTTTCTACTTCTTTAATTTTTTCAATTTTTTCTGAATATTATCAATATTATCTCCCACAAACTATAAAATATATTTCTAAAACTTCAAATTACAACAATTAATATTGATCTTTTTTCATTAAATCTTCAAATATCTAAAATAATCTCTAACTCTAAAGTATCTGAATTTCTTTTTTAATTTTTTTTCTTTCTTCTTTTCTAAACTTCTTTTTAAATCTCAATTATCATTTCAACTTATATACTCAAAACTTCTTTTAAAAATACTATACTTATTTATACTACAAAAAATCTTTTATCTTACGTATCTTATAGAACTTCTATGAAACTTTATACTTATCCAGAACTCACCAAGATTTGTATAAAGTTTTCAAATCTAGGTGAGTCTTGGCTTAGATCATAGATAATTAGTTTGAGCTTTAGTTTAAGCTTTTAGTCTGAGCTTTTATTCTTGTATATAATTTATATTTATTTGTTAATATACAAATTAAGTTTTTATATAGCTAATATGTAATTACTTATATAAATTAATCAATAAAGATATAAGCAAGGCCTCACCTTAATACCAAAAAAAAAATAAATAAAAAAATAAAAAATAAAAATAATATAAAAATAAAATTAAATATAAAAAAAATAATAATAAAAATAAATAAATAAATCACAACTTTTTTCGCTAATCCTTATATCAAAATTTAACTAAACTAAAATAATCAAAAAACTCTATTTTAGCAAAAGATACCAGTAGTTTTAGCTTTAAGAAAAAAGTTAGAGCACAAAAAAATAACCTAAGTTTCTTGAAACAGCTTAGCACTTAAGAATATATTTTCAACAAAAATTTTAGAAAATTTGAGGATTTGTCTTAGACTCTGTAATGCAGATTACTAAAAGTACAAATCAGAAACAAACAAACAAACAAACGTGTAATCAGATTTGAATACACAAACAAAAAAATAAATAATATATTTCAACAAACAAATAGATCCAAATACAACTAGTTCATATTCTAAAAGTTTTGAAACAAAATTAAATTAATTGATCACTTGTTTCAAATTTTCTGCCCAAAGAAAAATAAAAATTTTGTTAGAGATAACGTTGCTTTGTACTCTGACGAGATGGTTTTTGTAGAGGTTGTGTCTTTACTATTTTCTCAACTTCTTTACATATTCAGCATGCAAGCCAAAAGCATTTTGGTACAAAATAACTGCCAGGGGGGTGCCTTTGTACAGAAAAGTTTGGTAGAGACGGTGTCCTGGAGAGGAGAGTTTCCATTGACGAAGTCCCTTAAGAGTCAAACAGAAAAGACAAGAAGAACAACAAAAGTTTTTATTTCTTAACACACTCCTTACTATTTTTGCAAGTGGTTGCTCTTTATCATTAAAATTACCTTCCATGACTCTCACCACTCTTAAAATTTTTTGTTGGATAAAAAGTAGGGATCTGGCTTACCCCCTCCAAAAGATTGATATTGTTTCATCCCAAATCCGGAAAGCCGAGTAGATTACAACCATGTGTTCAATGGATACAGTGCTACTAATTTGGACAGGTCCTGAGTTCTAATGGCGGTAGCAGGTAGCTTGAGATATAAATCTACAGACGGCAGCAGCACCTGGCTCGAGATACAGATTAGGTCAGAACCAAATATTCTGGAGTTGGTTATACGGTTGGAAAGAAACAATAACGTTAAGGCAAAGCTTTACAGTAGAGATATACAAATGTTGTATTTGTTATATAATTTTTATACTTGCCTGGCACGAGTTATAATAGTGTACTCTTTTTGTTCTTTTTTGTGTTTGTTTTTGTGCTATTTCTTGATAGAGGTAGCTGCTATTTCTCTTGGGGGATAGCTTTTTCTTGTTCAGCCTGTCAGGGCTTATCTCTTTGTTTTTTCTTTTTTTACATTTTCTGTTTCCCCCATTTCTATTCCTTTTTATTTTCCCTTTCTTGTTTTTTTTTTCTTTTTTGTATATAAATTTCTTTGCTTCTTGATATACATTCCAATATTGAAAATACAGAACATTATTTTCTTTTGCTCTCGGTGAAGAAAGTAAGGATGTAGAGATAAGCTCTTGGCATGCTGACAAAGTCTTCTAATTTACCTGTAGGTTGGTGCAACACGTTGCTCTTAGGCACACTAGATGCAGCCGGGAAATGTTGGCTTACAATTGTTATACTGTTTATTCATTCCGTCCAAGTTTGTTTAATAAAGTATTGTATTTGAGCTCCAGCAAGACTGTCAAAGAGCTAAAAAAAATTAAATTAATATATAAAATATAAGCAATTTTACAGAAATATGAAGATTAAAGTGATTAAAGACTTGGCTTTAGTCTTACAACCATGACTACAAGAGATATATAAAGAATACAAATTGCTTATACTTAAAACAGATTTAAATATAGCAAAATATTTAAAATATAAAAATTCAAAATTTATTACAACAATATGTGATACAATAGATAACTATAAGTGGATAAAAAATAAAAAACCCAAGGCAAAGAGCTTACAATTGAGGACATATACTTATAGATAATATAATGGAAACTATGACTAGTATCAAGTGAAATAATCTAAAAGAAAAGACAGGTGAATTATCTAACAACCAAGCTATGAGTATTGATATAGTTTCAGATATAGCAAAAAACTTTAAAAGAAAAAGAGACTGTAGAAACAATACAGAAAATTATAATTTTAGAAAAAAAGAAGATAGTATTAGAATTAGGCTTGCAAAGATAAATTTGAATGAAAGTGAAATGGAAATTTTAAATGTAATAATATAGCAAATGCAAAAAAAAAAGTAATCTTGCTATATACAGAATGTGAATATACTGACAATAATACAGAAGTAGCCAAAAAATGGGTCTCTTTAGTTAAAAAAATAGAGATATAGTAAAAGGAAAGAATTTGAAATTCTAAAAAAGAAAAATAATATCCATAGCTCTATCTGGGCACCAAAGAATAATCTAATGCAAGACAAATCAACTTAGAATAACAAAGAAAGGTTCTATAAAAGGAAAAAAAATTTAAAACTATACTCAACTATCTGGGATCCTCTCTTTTTGGCAAATACTGCAAGAATTAAAAGATGTCTAAATCAGTATGGTAGAGCAGAAGTAATATAATGGCATAACTTAAAAAAAGCTAAAGCTGCTTTTATTAAAATTATATATAGCAGTATGAAACAAAAACAAAATCTGCAAAATGTATAGGCACTACATTTTGAAGAAGGAAAAACATGTAGATTTACACTAGAGAGATTTGAAGCAGGTGAACTAAAAATTAGAAAAGAGTTCAAAATAGTATTAAAAAATATTTCAAGCCATGTATTTGAATTAGTGCTTCTTCAACAGCTTAGAAAATTCAAAATTAAAATAGTCTTTATGCTTAAGAATAGTAACAATAATCTAAGAAAAAAATCTCTAGTTTATTTTGCATTATTAGAAAATCTTCTGACATTTAAGGCATCGATACCACACTATTATTATGAAAAATTAAAATAGAGCAAATATAAATCAGTATAAAGTAACTACAATAAAAAAAATGTAAACACACTTGAAGCAGAGTTCAAAACTAAAAGTATTAATAGTATATACCTAAGACAACAAACAGTATTTAGCAAATAAAACTTTGAGCCCAAAAGATTAATTAGCAATAGCAGTAAACATAGAAGCAGGGCTAATAGTAGTCACAGATTACATAATAATACTAGAAAGCTACTCAAAAGAATAGAAAATAATAAGTATATACAATCAGCAAATAGTTTCACAACTGGGTTTAATAGAGTAGAATTAGGTAAAAGGAAAGGAAAACAAGTGGAAACTAAAGGAAAAGAAAGTATCAAAAGAATCCTAGCTGAATTGCAAAACAAGTTTAGAACAATAGAGTAGCTATTTGCAATGTGCTTCTAAAATTCACTCTAGTTGAACTAAAAAATTTGGGTAAGGTAATATACCTTACTGCTACCTTAAGTAAGCCCAATATGATAAAAACAAATAAGAAGCAGGCAGAAAACAAAAGCTTTGAGTTACTTAATTTAGGGTTTTATAATATTAAATTACTAGCACTATTAGAGATAGGTATAGAAGAAAACCTAGATATAATTAGAATTGTAAAAACAAATATAGAAGAAAAAGAAGGAAAATGAATAAATATAGAATAGCAAGAATATATTAGTTTTTGAACAACAAAAGAAGAAAACAAAAACAAAGGATCTGAAGTCAGAATACTAGTTAATCATAAGTAGTCAAAGCATGTTGGCAAGGTGGTAAAATATAGTCCATATGTACTTAAAATAGAGTTTTTCTTCAAGAAGATAGTAATACAAGTTTGAGTACTTTATTTGCTACCTGCAGACAAAAAAATTAATAGAGAAACCCAATAAACAGTAATAAGAGAAATATGTAAAAACAAGATTAACACATATATATGTATATTAGGAGATTTTAATGCATTAAATAATACAAACCTAGACACAAATAACAAAAGACATACAAGTTAGAGGCTTGGCAAAATGTTACTAGAGTGGCTTAAAAATAGAGATTTCATAGATACATATCATTATTTAAATCCCTATAAAAGAAATTATACTTGGCAAAGAGAAGGCTTTTCATCAAGAATTGATTATATATAGTTAGGAGAAGAAATGCAAGATATAGTAAATAAAGCAGCAATTAGTAATATAAATTTGGCAACTAGTAGTAATCATAAGCTGGTTCAAAGAAAAATAGATACAAGTAGAATATTTAACTATAGAAATCTTTGTAATAAAAGAAGAAAAAAAACAACAAAAAAAATTTTTTTATATCACAAAGCCACAGAAAAAAACTGGGAAGCTATAGCAAATACGTAGAATATCTGTTAAAAAAAAAAAAAGAGAAGAAAAGCTTGTGAATGCAAATCTCCAGGGTAGCATAATAGATAAAGAGTGGGATATACTAAACAATGCAATTCTTCAGGCTGCAACAAAACATATTTTCTGGATTAACACAAAAAAAACAGAGATACAGTCAAAAAAAAGTGATTTCAAAATGTAAGGTTTTTAAAGAAATTAAGTTTTTATATCAGTTGCAAAAAGAAAACAGATACATAATAGGGAAAAATAAATCTAGTAAATTAGACAAGACTTAATATACAAATTGAAGAGTTAATCCAAATACGTCAGACTCAGATTCTGCTTATACTAAATTATTGAAGTCAAGTAGATATAAATAAACTCAATAAATAGGGAAAAGTGTTAAGGAAAAAGTCAGAAGAGGAAGAGCATAAAGTTAAAGAAAAAAAATTAATACTAAAATAGAACAAAGATTTAGTATGATGAAAAAGGATAAAAAATAAATGCTTCAAAGTTTGTTGAATAAACCATACAACAAAGTAGCAATAGACAAAGTACTTCTAGAAGAAAATGTGTTTTATCAGAATCAAGAGCTCATTAGTAAAGAAAGTGAAGTTAAATAGCAGGTAGTTCTACACTTTCAGAAACAAAGTAGAAATCAAGAGGTTACAAGTAGGGGTTTTGGCTTATAATAATGACACAATGTGGATATCAAGCAACCAAAAAAGTATGCAAGAAACAGTTGACATAGCAAATAAATTTTATAAATTAAATGATATTAAAATAAACTTGAATAAAACAGAGCTGGTAGTATTTAAGCCAGGAAGAAAAGGAAATTTTGAGGACTATTTTATTTGGGCAAGAACTTCAAGGACAAAGATTTTGGCTAAGAGTTACAAAAAGACAACATGCTTTCTTGGAGTATGGATATCAATAAGAGACCAACAGAGATCAGACATAGAAAGAGCAAAAAAAGAAGTAAAGGCTTGCTAAAGTACAAAAAAATATTTCTAAGTCAAATTATATACTTAAAAAATGCAGTGCTTGTGCTGACACTGGAATGCTCTCATGCTTAACTAAAAGACAATGTGATAAAATTTATTAACCTATGGTATGCTTAGCAAAATGGAAAATATCAATACCTTCCACAGCAGTAAACTCAATACCAAAGTACTCAGAGATTATAAATCTCAAACTCATTGGAATAGACATATAAGCATCATATTATAGAATTACTAGTAAGATTAAACACAAGTGGGCCTCTAGAAGTGTTAACAATAATAAGGCTAAAACAGAGATAGTTTAAATCAGGCTCAACAAAATATATTCTTTCTAATCAAGAACTGTTAAAAGGAAGGAGGCTTAAAATAAGAAATTTAGACATACAAATCTTATAGCATACAAGTGTGTTAGGGTTTATAGTAGAGAAGAATGATTTTACTAGAAGTTGGGACTTCAAATTGGTAAAAATAACAAATAATCTCAAAATTGTGAAAGTTTTAGAAAGATATCAAATTGGGTATGAAAAGTCAAATGCGAACAAGCTAGAGTTGTAGGTAGTATCTCAGCTATTATTAGAAGATAGCAAATCTTTTGTACATGAAAACAAATAAGGTTAGCACACAACCTTGAACTAAGAGGTAGAAAAGCAAAATAGTTTGATGAACTAAAAAAGAAATGATTAGAGACGAAGTAACAAGAAAAGTTAAACCAATATACAGGCTTGAGATAAATAATCCAAACACACCCAAATTAGTAATTAGAAAAGAATAAGAGGATAAAAGAACAAGAGAATGAGTAATGTGGAAGAATAAAAACCTGATGCAAGTTAAGATTAGAAAAATAATAGAAGTAGAAAGCTATGTAAAGAAAAAAAACCTACAACCAAATACAGGAGAGAAGATTATAGAATTTATTAAGAATCAGATACCAATCCTAGTTAAATACAAAGAATTAAGAGATATTTCAAGTTTTGTACAAAAATCTAAAAATAGTCCACAATTGATTTTTGGCACATGGTCTTTAGAAAATAAAGTTGGAGAAGATACAAAAAAGACACTATTAATAGTAAAAGAGGTACAGAATTTAAAAAGAAAAGAGAGAGTAGAAGTAGGTTGTTTGAGATAGAAAACTTTTTAATAAATAAAGTAGTAGTAGATAGATTAGTTAGAGAAAAGTTAATAGAAATCTTAAATCACAATAAAAAATTAGATATATTTGTATTCTATACAGATGGCTCACTTGGAACTTCAGAAACTATAGCAGAAAAATTAATGGGTTGTGGGGTAATACAAGTCTCAGAGGAAGGACAAATTATACAACAAATAGCACTTGCAACCAAGAAGTGGTTTTCTTTGACTAGGGCAGAGTTGATAACAATTTTGGCTACTTTACTTATAACACCAAGTGGAAAAAAAGTTGAGATAAGAACTGATAGTAGCACTGCTATCTTCACAATTAATAGAGGTTTAAAGATAAACAAAGTTAGACAGTAGTTAAAAATCAAGAATAGCAGTTTAATAGCTACAATAGTAAAAATAGTCAAAACTAAACAACTCAAGCTACAGTTGATAAAGATTAAGGGTCATTCAGGAGATTTCTACAATGATTTGGCAGATCTTAGAGCCAAGAAAAGTGCAAATACTGCAGAAGTTTTAACTCCTATAGCTTTGAGCACAAGAGAATTCAAACTAAGATATAAGTGGGAGAATGAAATTATTGAAAAACCAATATGCTTTTTTGTTAAAATAATTGGAAAAGTATTAAACAGAGCAGTGTGGACTTTTGCACAAGGTAGCCAAAATGAAATGTATCAAGAAAAAAAGACTTCACAGTGTTAGCTAATTTTTTATAAATTCTTAGAAAGTGGAGTAAAGCAACAAGATTATACTTTCAAGTCTAACATGACATAGCTTTTCAAGCTTAAATATATAAACAACTTGCTACTAGTTATAGAAAAACTAAATCAGAGAAAACCAAATATATACAAATCCAATATATGTATTATATATAAAGAAGAGATAGAAACTATAGAATATCTGGTAAGCTGTAAAGTCTCAGTAGCTTTATTATAAGAAATAGAAGAATATGTAGTAGAAAGAACTAGAGGTTGGAACCGGTTTTAATAATTCAGGTTTATTATATGAATTTTGTGATATTTTAGAAATTTATCCAATTAAATTTTAATAAATTCCAAAATATCACAAAAT
>CAJVPY010001436.1:0-19455 GCA_910591965.1 Dentiscutata erythropus | reverse complement strand
TAGTAAAAATCTTCGCAGGCAAATTTGCCTGTGTTACAATTTAAGAGATAATAACTATATATTCATCTGAAATAGTCTATTTTCTATCTAGCCAATCTGCTAGATATTATATAATCTACTTACTCGTTCTTTAATACAATCATAAGCATTCATATTTCCACTGAAAATCTTAACATCTTATATATAATATGTGAAGTAGTTCATGTTCAATCCAATTATGTTACTAAAAACCCATCACCATTCTTATATCATTTGGCCTATTAAAAGAATCTACTCTATTACATCTTTATAGGTATGACTTAAATTAAAATTTTTTAATATATTTGTTAACAACCTTATTTTTCATGATCCATCTTCTGTATATTGTATATGACCTAAAATAATTCTAACCAGATCATTAATAATCTATTACCAGACTTCTGAATATTATCTAATCTATTAAAAGGCTTTGTTTATTTACATCTATATAAATATAGCCTTAAGTTGAATAACAATCAAAAGCGTTATTTCATTGGCCTATCTTATGCTGCCTTCTAAACGTCGTATATCACTTTGAAGTGATTTAGTTTCAATCTAACCAAGCCACTAAAAATCCAGCACTAGTATTATAAATAATATTTGAACTATTAAAGGAATTCACTTAATTAAGTTGAGTTCTTTAATATGATTATTAACAAACTTAATTCTATTAATTCATCCTTGTATTGTCTTCTAAGTGTCGCATGTCACTTTGAGTGGTTCTAAACAAATCATTAATTGGTGATCCACCAGTCAACCAGAGAATAATCATAGTAAAATATGACTCAAATTACTTATAAAAATTAGGGGTCTCCAAATGTGGCGTGCACGCATCTAAAACTTTTTTTATACTAAGTTAATTACTTTTCTAATTTAAAAGACTTTGTAAAGCTTGTCAAGATGCATCTAATAGTGGGTAGAGTATCAAAATCGGCTTGGTGAGTGCTAAGATATCTTTAAAAAATATTTCTTTTACTATGTAAACTTCTTTACAAACAATAGTATTGTTTTCAAAGAAGTTTACATAGTAAAAGAAACGTTTTTTAAAGATATCTTGGCACCCACCAAGCCGATTTTGACGCTCTATCCACTATTAGATGTGTCTTGACAAGCTCTACAAAAGTCTCTTAAGTTAAAAAAGTGATTAACTTAGTATAAAAAAAAAGTTTTAGATGTGCGCACGCCACATTTAGAGACCCCAATTTTTATAAGTAATTTGAGTCACATTTTACTATGATTATTCTCTGGTTGACTGGTGGATCACCAATTAACCAGAATTTTATGACTTAATAATGCCTTCATAAATGCAAGAATTGCAGATAAGCATTTATTATTACTATTTTTTTTTATTTACAATTTTGATTTATAAACTGCTTTGCTCATTTTGCTAATTGCTCTATCAAATTCTTCCACTATCACCTTGACTTTACAGAACCAATTCACCAACAAACCTTTTTTATCCACTGTTCTGGCCCAGAGGGCGCTTCGCCTGCCCACTCACCAAATCAGGCTACTATTTTATTTACTGTTCTGCCCAGAGAGCGCTTCGCTCACTCATCTACCTAATAAGACTATTATTTTATTACTGTTTTGGTCCAGAAAGCGCTTCGCCTGCCTACTCACCTAGCTGACAATTCTTTCAATTACTTATATTCAAATAATCAAATTGTAAAAAAAATGAATCTATGAAGGCTTTTAACATCGAAACGAAAGCCTTCACTCTCTCAATGCTTCCACTTTCTACAGTATACCAATATTTGTTTCAGACTTTTTTGTTTATTTCATTTATAGTAAGTTTCAAATGCTTTTCTTTTTTTTGTTATTCAGTTTTGGCAATCTCTTCAATAACTAACTCATGACGTTCATAAATATCGAACCCGCTCTCTTCAAATATCTCCTAAAATGTTCTTCAAATATCAGTAGTGAGTAATTTCATGATACCATATGTGTGTTTATAAAAAATATACCTGCAAGATAAAAGGTAACGATTGCGAAATAGATAGTAGCAATTAAGTGAAGTCAGGCCCGGTGCTTCTTTCTCTTTTTCAAGTCTGCTTATAACAGCACTGGCTTCCTTCACTAATAGCTATTAAAAAGAGTAAGGAAACTTATAAATTTCCTTAATAATATTGTATGTCACACCATATGCAGATATTTTCTTGATGCGAAAGTCAAATGCAACACTTTTAGAGTCAGATCATTTCTTATTATCAAGAGCGACAATGTTATGAACCGCATCTAAAATAAAATAAAAACTGAACATACTCAGTTTTGAGGTATATAATATTTGGACAGAAAGGCTTAAGTGCTTCTAATAATAACAATTCCATTATCTGATGATTTGTATTTTAATTATTATAGTAATATTCTAGACTTTTCTAAAATTAACACTAATAGTTAGAAATTAACTACTTTTAAAGTGTATAATACGAACATATAGATAATAGACAAGCAAACTATACATACCTATTAATCCATAAAATGAAAATGTAGCTCTTTTCAGTTTATTATAATAAGATTCCAGTAGATTCATAGAGGTAACTTGCAAAAGCAAAGGAAAATGTTGGCATGCCCACAAGCCTACCGCTAAGTATTCTTTTTGTAGTTTTTTCAATATAATTTTGGGCCATGGGAACAGTACAACAGTCAATTGTATTTTGAATAAGTGCTTTGCAGCTAATTCTTGTTCTTTTATAATCATAATATCTCGAGGTTTTTTTCATAAATTTTTGCTAACCAAGTTCTCATTATATGAACAACGCAGATGATTATTTCATATTCCTGTTTACCAGCATTTACTCCAACAAATGCTTTTTTAACAGCTTTTGTTTCAATACTACTTTGATCAGAAAGTAGATATTAAGAAACTAGTGACAGAACTTACTATGGATTATTTCTAGCGCTAACCCAACAGTATCACTATCTTCAGTACTAATGTAAAAGTGTGTACCAGAATCCCAACAACCATAGTTATCACGAACATATAGGGTAAAGAGACGCTAATTATATCTATTAGTTTTGTGAGTAGAATCAATAAGTATCAACCACCTATGGCTCTGAAGTTTTTTTAATTGCGCAGAGTGCACAAAAACAATACCATTAGTGTTTTGTTGAGGAACACGAAAACATTCAACCTGATATTCTTGCTCTATTAAAAACAATATAGAATTGGAAAGATTCACTTTTAAATTAGAATCACCAATAAGATAAGCCTGCATTGACCTATGAACTTTGTATTTAATATTGGTTACTTTTTTTTATTTCAATTCATGTATATTTGACCTGAAACCCAACTCAATTGTTGCATATTCTTTAACGGCAGCAGTGATCACCAGAGACAAATAATTTTTAACTGCTTCATCTTTTATGAGAGTTCGAATTGCTTGAAAATGCTTGATTCTATTGGCTTCCTCCAAAGAATGATTGTAGTTTGGAGAATTTTTATGTCATTCAACTTTTACTTTACTTAGTGAATATAATCAGAAAACTTTTTTTTTGCCTTACATAATCCTAATAGCCGTGTTTTCATCATTCAGTATTTTTCTAGCAGGATATTTTCTTCCTAGCAAGTACTTGAATCCTAATACTTTGTGAAGCAGCAAGCGAAAACCTTTGAAACATTACCATTTACACTTTTATATCTATTTCATTGTGTCCAGACATTAGATACCAAGGGCTACCAAATGTTATCAAAGTCATCAACCGGAATTTTCAAAGGAAAATTTGCATTAAATAGAAGGTCCTGTTTTTCATTTGAAGCAAGATTCATTACTGATACAGCTTCTGAAGAAGCAATACAAAATAAGTCTTTTTGTCTAAATTTTTTAAAGAAAAAAAAAAGAATGATCATAACGAATCAGTATCTCGTTCATTCTTAAAATTAGTGTTAGAAAAAAAAAAAGCAGTCTTTTTAACGGTATAAAAAAAAAACCTCAGTTCTAAAGTGTTTTCAAAGATTTGAAAAAAAATAACAAAAAACCCGTAGAAGAGGTCAAAAAAAAAAAAAAAGATCAGAATCGAGGTCAGAATCAAAGTCAAGGAGATATTAAAGCAAAACAAGGCTAAAAAAAGCTAAATAAAACAATACCACTTGTTCCAGTATTAGGGTTTGTATAAGAATAATGATAACGATAACAAAATCCAAGATTTTGCTATCACTATCTGGCTAACAAATCAACAATATTTGGCCAATTATAATTATTATTTTATCTGGTCAATAAAAATCCTCACAGATTCTGCACCACTTTAGATGTCCCCTATATTTGGTAATTTATTAATTTTTTAAATTAAATAATTTAGCTTTATATTTAATAATATTATCTAGCTTAAAATTTTTTAAAAATTTCTAAAAATTTAGAATTATATATAATTTGTTATACTGAACAAATTTTACTTAAAAATTAAATTTAATTTACTTAATAAAAAATTAAGTTTTAATATATAGCAATTATAATCTATTAACTCTTTCTGATAATCACTTGTTTCAAATTTTCCGCCCAAAGAAAAATAAAAATTTTGTTAGAGATAATATTGCTTTGTATTTTGACAAAGTGGTTTTTGTAGAGGTTAACTGCTTTCCTACTCTCTCAACTCCTTTATATATTCGGCATGCAAGCCAAAAGCATTTTGTTACAAGATAACTGGCAAGAAGTGCTCTTGTATAGAAAATTTTGGTAGAGATAGTGTTCTGAAGAGGAGGGTTTCTATTAATGAAGTCTCTTAAGAGTCAAACAGAAAAGACAAGGGGAACAACAAAAGTTTTTATTTTTCAATACACTCCTTACAAGTTTTGCAAGTGGTTGCTCTTTATCTTTAAAATTACCTACTACAATTCTTGCTATTCTTGAAATTTTTTTTGAATAAAAAGTAGAGATTTGGCTTACCCTCTTCAAAAAATCAATATTGTTTATATCCCAAATCTGAAAAGCTGAGTAGATTACAATTACATGTTTGACGGATATGGTGCTACTAATTTGAACAGGTTCTAGGTTCTAATAGTAGCAGCAGGTGGCTTGAGATATAGGTCTATGGACAATAATAGCATCTGGCTTGAGATATAGATTAGGTTAGGCCAAATATTCCGGAGTTGGTCATATAGTCAGAAAGAAATACTAACGTTAAGGCAAAGCTTTATAGTAGAAATATACAAATATTGTATTTATTATATAATTTTTATACTTGTCTGATATAGGTTATAATAGTGTATTCTCTTTTTTTTTTTTTTTTTTGTGTTTGTTTTTGTGCTATTTCTTGATAGAAGTAGCTGCTATTTTTCACAGAAGATAGCTTTTTCTTGTTTAGCCTGTTGGGGCTTATCTTTTTGTTTTTTTCTTTTTTTTATATTTTCTGTTTTCCCTATTTTTATTTCTTATTATTTTCTCTTTATTGTTTTGTTTCTTTTTTGTATATAAACTCCTTTTCTTCTTGATATATATTCCAGTATTGAGAATACAAAACATTGTCTTCATTTGCTCTTGGTGAAGAAAGTAAAAATAAAGGAATAGGCTCTTGGTGGGCTAACAAGGTTTTCTAACTTACATATAGATTAGTGCGACAAGTTGCTCTTGGGCACACTAGATGTAGCTAAATAATATCAGGCTTGCAATTTTTATACTGTCATTATTCATTTCATCCAAGTTTGTTTAATAAAGTATTGTATAGCAAGACTATCAAAGAGCTAAAATATATATATATATATATGGCAATTATAATAATTCATTTTTAAAAATTACTATTTTTATACAAGTATAATATTATACAAAATTGTATAACCTTAATTAACTTCAAAATTACTGGGAGTTAAAGTCTTGTAGCCTAGTAGTCTGGACACCTAACTCTCCACAGACAAAGTCAACAGTTCGATTACAGCTGGTGGTAATTAATTTAATTGGTGATTCACCAGTCAACTAGAGAATGATTATAGCAAAAAGTGACTCAAATTACTTATAAAAATTGTAGGTCTCCAAATGTGGCATGCGCGTATCTAAAACTTTTTTTATACTAAGTTAATTACTTTTCTAACTTAAGAGACTTTTGTAGAGCTTGTCAAGACGCATCTAATGATGGTTAGAGCGTCAAAATCGGCTTGGTGAGTGCCGAGATATCTTTAAAAAATGTTTCTTTTACTATATAAACTTCTTTGCAAACAATAGTATTGTTCGCAAAAAAGTTTATATAGTAAAAGAAATGTTTTTTAAAGATATCTCGGCACCCACCAAGCTGATTTTGACACTCTAACCACTATTAGATGCATCTTAACAAGCTCTACAAAAGTCTCTTAGGTTAGGAAAGTAATTAACTTAGTATAAAAAAAAGTTTTAGATGCGCGCATGCCACATTTGAAGACTTCTAATTTTTATAAGTAATTTGAGTTACTTTTTACTATGATTATTCTTTGGTTGACTGATGGATCACCAATTAATTAATTATTTCTATAATCTTCGAAAGCTTTCAAATGCAAAACCCTGTAGTAGTAAGACTATGTGATGTATATATTTGGCCAATAAAAAATTCTTAAAAGGAGCTCCAAGCTATAGAGAAGACTGAGCACTGTGTATGACATGGGTTACGAAAGATATTATTGCAGAAGGCTGTGTGTGTGAATCTATAATTGGCAAAATAGCACCAACAACCCTAAGGCAGTATTGGAATCTTGATTGAGAGGACGGCTGAATGCGGTATATCCAGAAGTAGTAAAAGAAGCGGTGACATAGTAAGGAGCTATGATAAGAGGATAGCTTTACCAAATATAGAACATCTCTGGTACAAGGAAACAAGGAAAACCGGCTAAAAGAAATCTCGAAAGTATGAAAGCAGATAATCTAGTAGCACGAAAATAAAGACAAACTAGAAAGTAATAGTCACACAATCTATATAGGAGTCTATAACAAAACATGGCAGAGACGCGGGTCCTGGATTACTGGATTGTAACAGTAATTAAATAAGGTACTTAACTCCTGTCCGAAGGATTTAGACCTCTGTATCACTATACCAATAGGGGTACTATAGAAGGATCAGTAGCCTAATTTGGTGGTGTATGACATTAACGCTTAAGAATCATAAAATAACATTCTGGTTGTAGCAGCAAGTCCCATATTTGGCTTGAGATATGAACTAGATCTTTAGAGTAACATCCTGAGAACACCAAACTGGAAGCATCAAGAGTATTTACTCAAGAGACACTAATTTGGAAGTAGTACAAGAAACAAATTAGAAGTAATATGATAAATACTGAGGGGTAAAAGTTGGCTAGTAGACGTTATACAGTAGTATATAAGTGAGATATATATAATAATATAGATTTGGGAACCATCTGGTGATTTAGTAATTGGTCTGGTCAAAAGGAGCAGTTACTAAGGAAATAAAATCTCATATAGCAGGTTGCATATAGGTGCTAAGTTAGTAACTGGGTAAGCCTTATCTGTAATAAATTAAATAGTTGTAAATGTATGTATGTATATTTGTAACCACAATACCTTAGAGTACTAATAAACAGTAAAGGCAAGACTGCCGAATTAAAAAAAAAAAATTAACTTAAAAATTATTGCATAGAATTTTGCAAACTTTTTTTTTTTTAAAAGCTTTAGATTTAAATAATATTTTATATAATTTTTAGGTTTATAGCTTATTTATTTAGCTTAATATAAAATTAAAAAAAGTGTTTATAATACCATGGTACCCCACTGTAATTATATGATCTCGCTCAAGATTATTAATAATTTGTATTATATTTACTATAGCAAATATAACATAAAACATTAATGATCTCGAGATCACATAATCAAATTTAGTTAATTTTAGATTCATTAGAATTGTCTCTATGAGAGGATTATTTTGGTAGTTAAATCATTCAAATTAGACTAGAACTTAGGATCCAGCATTGCTCGGGTTCTAGTTTCTAATTTTTTTCTAATTCTTAGATTTATATACTTAAATTAGATCTTAGAACCCAGCTATTGCTCCAGGTTTGAGATTTTTAATTTTTTTTTCATTCTATATTTTATATTAAAGGTATTATCTAGGTTTTAAAATTAATTATTATTTTTTAAAAAAAATTAAATTATTTATTTTATATATATATATATATTAAATTATTGCTTTTTATTTTTTTTTTATTAAATTACATTTCTTTTCTTTTTATTAAATTATTATTGTCTTTTTTAGAAAAAATTATCATTTTTTTTATTAAATTATCATATTTTTTATTTATTTATTTTATATTAAATTATTGCTTCTTTTTTTAAAAAATATTGTTTTTTATTTTTTATTAAATTATTATTTTTTATTAAATTATCATGTGTTTAGTTGTTTTTTATTAAAACATTATTTATTTTTTTTTTTATTAAGTTATCATTTTTTAAAAAAAATTTATATTATATATTAGTTTTTTAAATTATTTATTTTAAATTAAATTATTGTTTTTAAAAATTATTATCATTATTATTAAATTATTAGTTTTCTATGTTTTGGTTTTATAAATTTTTGATTTTTTCCTTTTTTGCTTTTTTTCAAAAATTATTTAACTTTTTAAACTTTTTTTTAATTTTTAAAATTTTTTTTCCTTTCTAAATTATTATTTCTTTTAAATTATTTTTTTTTAAATTATTTTTATTTAAAATTATTTTTAAAGAAATGATTTTTGTATATCAGTTTCATGTAACTTTACGTACATCAATTTAGGTTTGGCCAATAAAATCACAGAATTTATCAGTCACTTGAAATTTGACTTTAATATTGACTAATAGAAAAAATTGATATACTTGATATTACATGAAACTGATGTATGAAAATCATTTCTTTTATTTTTATTGTTATTTTTTTTGTATAACTTATTGAATTTTCGATATTTTAAATAAAACTTCAAAAAGACAGACAGTCAAGTATGTATCAATCAAATTTTTTCAAATAGTCGACACAAAATTGTCACTCAATTTTGATAGGTTAATGGCCGCAAATCTGCAAAATTTGGCCCACATTATATAATTGTTTACTAATTTCCAGCTATTATTAACTTTTGATTTTTTCATTATAAAAATAGAAATTTTAAAAAATAATTCCGCATTACAGTAAAATTGACCTAGAAACAATTTCACTTAATAGACTTTGTGGTTTCATTAGTAGAATTTTGAGTAATTTTGGCCAAATTTTTTAATCATCACTCTTAGTCAATCAAAATTGAGAATCTGCTGTAAAACTTTGTTGCAGCAGCCAAGGTTATTAAAAAAGCTAGATAGGTATTGTAACCATTGTAGGAGAGAGCTTGGTACTGTTATGCCAGGTTTAATTTCGATAGTTGACGTTAGAAAGGCCTCATGATTTGGGCAGTAAACTATGGTATTTGGATATTCATAATTTATTAGGTATTTATTATATGAGGAATGTGAAATTCTATAATTTTTATTAGTGTTCTCTTTTATCAAAGGGTGAGAGCAAGCACTTATATATGTCAATTTCTTAGAACATGATTATATGATTTAGAGTATAGACACATTTGCAAGAATTAAGCTACTATACTACTAACGATAATGGTAAGTAACAACTTGAAGAATTAGACAAATACGGAAGTGAGGAGACGCAAGAAATATTATGAAACCACATTCTGCGATCTAATATAAAAAAATTCTAATTTCTAATCTAACTTTAACGTAGATTAAAATATTACACATATTGAAATTGGGTTGATTCTTTAAAGAAATCTGATTTGTGCATATTTTATGATATCTAAAGCTAATGAAATTAAAAATCTCTGATAATAAAATTTTTTGTTTTTTTTAAACTTTGAACAAAAATATCAGCAATTACCTATCTAATCCATATTATAGAATAAAAATAATAAAAGTTTTCATCAATTTTAGGTGAGCAGTTATTGTGATATTATCAATCAAAGTTTGGAAAATTAACTGCAGACTTAAGCTGTTCTCAAGCATTTAAATCAATTGATCAGATAATAACCCTGATGACGCTCAAGCATCACAATTGATGACAATATTTATAGAATTAAATACTTGAGCATACTTTTTCTGTTCTTTTGTAATATTCGCTATACTATCTAAAAAATCTAATGAAAAAAATTCTTTTTGATCAACCGTTAAAGCTTCAACTTTAGTTATGTCGGTGATTTTAACAATTTAAATTCTTTAATATAGAAAACATCTACCCAAACTTTTCAGTTTTAGATCTTCTTTACTGAGAAGATATTAAATTTAAATGAATGAAAAAATAGAATAATAGTATTAATTATAGTTTGGTTAAACGTTAAAAGATTGTTGTATTTATTATATTAATGTATTAATTATTTGTTTTAAAAGCTTCAAACATTAAAAAAAAAGTGGCTAACTTTTGAGAAATTTGTTGAGAATTCATTGTTTATTATGTTCGATATGCAAAAATGTAAAAGTAGTGTTTGAGCAACCTATATCAATAGTAAATTTTTGAAGAAAAAAGGTGGTTTATATTTCTCTGATTTTGTCATTGGAATAGTAACTCATTTGATTTATTTATTTAATTTCTGACTGATTAAAATTTTGCTTCCAATCACTTGATTGAGGTGCTTGAGAACACCTTTAATCAGCTAAATTCTTTTTAACTTCGAACAATAATTTCTCAATAGCAAAATCAGTAAATTTTTTTTATTTTAATTCCATGAATCTATAGGATAATAAAAAAAAACTTTTATTAATTCTGAATATGCAATGCATGATTCTTACTGTAGTATCCTGCTGAGTTTATAAGCATACTGCACTTAGATTTGATTAACCAACTTCGATGATTATTGTTATATGAATTATTAAACGTTTTAGAGCAAAAATGTGATTGAGATTATTTTTTTAAAAAAATTTAATATATTAGCCCTAAAATTTCGAGTCGGGTTGGGCTTGGGTTGAAGCTCTAACTCGAAAATTGTCATCCCAACCTGAACTTTTGGGTTGGCTCATAGCTGTTCAAAGCACTAATTGTGATAACACATGTGTATTTTTTTAATTAATACAGGAATGCTTGAATGTCACATGACCTTGCCACTTGGCGGAGTTTTAAACTATGCTTCAGTGGAGTTTGAATTTTGCCAATTTTGCAGGAATGTGAAATTGCAAAAGTCATGTGATGCCGCCACTAAGGTGGACTTTAAAAATCTCCGATTAACAGAGTTATTTATAATACACTAATCTCTGTTACAAAAAAAAAGTAACAGAGATTAGCATATTATAAGTAGGAAGATTAATAGATCAAAAGTTATTTATTTATTTATTTTTTAAGCAATTTTGTCTTTATTCATTTGAACTACTATTTAATGATCATACCAAGTATTTATATTTTTATAGTATGATGTTCTAATCTGATAAAAACTCACCAAGCAAAATGCCCAATGTGACCTGCTATAACAACAATTAGTTTTACTCAGGATTCAATACTTGCATCAAATTTCATACTAACGAGAGTACCTCCCTTGATCATGAACAAGTTGTTGTCTACCTTGTCAAGATTACCCATCTTCCTTTAAAACTTTTTATCTAGATTTTGGCAAAATAATTAAATCTCTTATGTTTGTATAAGGGAAGAAAATAATGCCAAAATTTATGAAAGACCGGAAATTTAAAACATATACAAACAATAATTGAACAAAAACCCTAAACTCTATCTATACATAAAGGAAAAAAGATGAAAAAAGCAAAAAAAAGATAGGCAAACCTGACACATACAAGAAACAGAAGTACATTATTATAACCCATGCCAGGTTGATAAAAATTATATACAAAAGCAACATCTGTATATCTCTACTGTAAAACTGTGCCTTATCGTTATTTTTCTTTTTGACCCAACTCTAAATTTTTTTAACAACCTAATTTGTATCTCAAGCAGGTGTTGCCACTGTCTGTAGACCCGTATCTCAAGCCACTTGCTGCCGTAATCAGGAATTCCTTTTTTGACTAGGACCCATTCCAGCACTTGAATGTCGTATCTATTTTTGGACACATGTTGCCATCTATTAGCCTATTTGGATTTGGAGATAAACAATGTCGATCTTTTGAAGGGAGTAAGCCAAATCTCCACTTTTTTCAAAAAATTTTGAAAAAACCGACAAGGAAGCGAGAAAGGAAAAAAGGAACCACTTGGCCAAGAAAAAAGTGGGAGGCTTCTTTAAAACAGTTGTTTGCTATTCTCTAAATAAGTCAAGTGTATATATAATTTCGTTATCGGAAGTGAAAAACCTCTTCCATTAGAATTTTTTGCACAAAAGCGCACCCTTCTGCCAGTTATTTTGTACAAGAACGCTTCTAACTTGCATGATAAAAATATAGAGAAGTCTCCAAGCCAAAGACCAACTTGGTTAATCTTTATAAAAACCATTAATATGCATCTACTTCAGCTTCAACTCCAGCAAACTTCTATTTTTTCTATCGAAAGGATTGGTCCAAATGATTATCAGAAAGAGTTTTTTTTTTGAGATTAAAAGTTATTAATTTTTAAAGATTTATTATTTTTATAATAATTTTTATAAAATATTAATTATATTATTATACATGAACAAATATACACAAGGATTCACATTCTCCTTGCTGATTATTTGCACCAAAATTCAACAAAAGAAAAATTAGTCATAAAATATTTTTAGATATAGAAACAATACAAAATAGTCTAAGTAAAAAGGAAAAGTACCTAAAAAATACATATATTTTGTTAGAACAACAACAAAGTTTTCAATACAAGCGTTAAAACTTTCTTCGGTTAAAAGCATATTTTTTATAAAAAACCACTTTTGAAAAATTTTTTCTGTTTTTTTGAGGATACACCTAGACAGAACCCCGGACAATTATATTTAATCTGGTATATATGAAATAAAGTAAATTTTTTAAAAAAAATTTAAATAGTAGTATATAAAAATTGGGTTTTTGGGAAAAATGTGGGGTAAAATGAGGTAAATAAAAAAATAGTAGGATTTTTTATAGGTAAATTTTTACAATTTTTAAGGTAGTATAATATAATTGGGTAAATTATTATATTATTAAATAGTTATTCGATAAACTCATATTATCATAAAAAACCATCTTTCTGTTATTTTTTTTTATATGTTATGATGTAATTATGTTTTTTCAATATTTAAAAACTAGCTAATTATTATAGAGAAATTTATAAATAAAAGCCTGGAAAGTGAAAATAATTACAAATACAGGCCCAAATTAAAAATAAGTACATATAAGGGCCTAATTTTTAAAAATATTACACATAAAAGCCCAAAATAACCACATCGCTATTCATGCCTGTGGCTTGATCATTTTTGTAAAAAAATATAAGCATCACATAAAATATGTAACAAGCAATTTTAAATTAGTAATTATAAATAAGAAAAGAGAAAGTTTTTAAATTTAATAATTTTTGTATGATTGTTATAACAAGCCACTATGATGTCAAGTAAATCATTATGAATTGGCATGGCATTTACTAATATAGAAGATGTTGTTCAGCTTTAGAAAGCTACCCTGTTGAAACTTTGCCTTATGAATAATTATACTAGTTTAACGCTATTTTTATGCAATATTTAAGCAAAAATGATTATAACTAGCAATAAAAATTTTATCAAATTTGGAGTTGGTTTCCAAGAAATCATCTATGAAAGAAAATTTTACCCAATTTGGTTTTTCCAAGATTTTTAAAGTTTTTTTAATTTTTTGTGATGATTTCTCAACTAATACTAAACTAAAGTTAATGAAGTTTTTTATTTTAATTCTACAATACTATGCAATTAAAATAAATAATTTTTATAATATTCGATCAAGTAATTATTGAGAAAACAACTTCATTTGTTCTTTTATCTAAAAATTATATATAACTCTAAATGTTTATAATAAAACAATCGATAATCTTATAATCGCAATTTTGCTATCATTATAAGCCTACGATCTGTTTTATTCAGCTATCAATAGATTTAGGCCCTTATATGTATTATTTTTTAAAAATTAGGCCCTTATATATAATTATTTTTAATTTGGGCTTATATTTGTAATTATTTTTACTTTCTGGACCCTTATTTGTAAATTCCCTATTATTATAATATACATTATGCTAAATAAAAATACTTTACGTTCTATCGTAATCGATCAACTCTTTCTAACGATTACTAAAACCAAAATTTTCCAAACAATTTTTGTAAAAAACAGTAACTAGTAAGTAATAGAGAGCGTAAAACTGGAATCCATAAGTCGGCAGTTGTTATTTAGAGGTAGTTCTCATACGCTACCTGCTAACTTCTTTAGAGTTTATCACTCACTGCTAGTATGGCACTTGTCATTTAGAAGTAGTTCTCATACACTACTTGCCAGCAAGTTCAGAGTTTATCACTTACCATTTAAGTACAGTAGCTCTTCCCCTTTCCTAGAAAAAGGGTTACTAGTCGTCAGTTCTTTTAAGGATAAAATACTTTCTTTGGGTGCTAGTGGTCCTTCCTTTAAGTCTCTCTTGGTCCTTTCGGTCTTCTCCAAAATTTTCAACAAAAAGTGGGCGATTCAGCTTATCTCTCCAAAAGATAGGCATTGTTTATCTCCCAAATTTGGACATACCCAGGAATGCAATCACGTGCCTTGTTTATCGGTGGATACGATACACAACGTAGTCTATGGATACGGGACCTACACATGACTGGGATCAGGTCTCTGGCATAAAAGATATCTGGAGGTAGCCAATAGTCAGATAATAAAGGTCTTATCTTATAGTCGAGATATACAAATGTTGCAGTTGTTATAAAATTTTTTTTCTTAAACCTGGTACGGGTTATAATAGTGTATTTTTTCTTGTTTTGTTTTTTTTCTTTTATTTCCCCTATGCTATTTCTTTATAGAGATAGTTCCCCCCTTTGTCAACCCTCGAGCTTTTCTCTTTGTGTTTTTTTTTTTTTTGCATCTCATTGTACTCTCTTTTTGTTTTCTTTAAAAATATCTCTTCTTTTTACTTGTTTTTTTTTTAGTTAGTTTTTCATTTTGTTTTCTTGATAGTATTGGTAGTTTCATATGAGATCATCACTTTCTTTTGCTCTCAGTAAAGAAAGAAGATATGAAGGAAAAAGCTTTGACGGGCTGACAAAGTTTATCTAACTTGTATACAGGTTGGTGCAACAAGTCGCAGTTGGGACATTTATCGCAGCCGGGTGATGTCAGGCTCGCAATTGCGAGACTCTCTGTTTTTTGGTTATAAATGATATATGTATTGTTCGAGAGAGCTTAGCTCTCACCTAAAATATAGTCATAATAAATTGAGCACTGGCAAGACTGTCAAAGATTTAAAAAAAATAAATAAATAAATAATAAGGAATAAAAATGGGAAAACCAGAAAATATAAAAAAAGAAAAAACAAAGTAATAAGCCCAGACAGACTAAACAAGAAAAAGCTATCTTCTGTGAGAAATAGTAGCTATCTCTATCAAAAAATAGCACAAAAACAAAAAAAAAGAAAAAAAAAGATATACTATTATAACCCATGCCAGGCAAATATAAAAATTATATAACAAATACAATATTTGTATATCTCTACTGTAAAGCTTCGCTTTAATGTTATTGTTTTTTTCCGACTATATAACCAACTCCGGAATATTTGGTTCTGACCTAATCTATATCTCGAGTTAGGTGCTGCCACCATCCATAGACTCATATCTCAAACCACCTGCTGCCACTATTAGAACTTAGAACCTGTCCAAATTAGTAGCACTGTATCCATCGAACACATGGTTGTAATCTACTTAGCTATCTGGATTTAGAATATAAACATTGTTGATCTTTTGAAAAGGTAAGCCAAATTCCCACTTTTTATTACAAAAAAATTTCAAGAGCAGCAAGAGTAATGGGTGGTAATTTTAAAAGTAAAGAGCAACTACTTGTAAAAATTGTAAGGAGTGTGTTGAAAAATAAAGACTTTTGTTGTTTTCCTTGTCTTTTCTGTTTGACTTTTAAGAGATTTCGTTAATAGAAACCTTTCTCTCCAAAATACCATTTCCACCAAAATTTTCTGTACAAGAGCACTACCTGCTAGTTATCTTGTACCAAAATGCTTTTGGCTTGTATGCCAAATATGTAAAAGAGTTAAGAAAGTAGAAAAGCAGTAACCTCTACAAAAACCACCTTGTCAGAATAAAAGCAACATTATCTCTAACAAAATTTTTATTTTTCTTTGGCTAGAAAATTTGAGACAAGTGATTATCAGAAAGAGTTGTTTAAAAGCATGAAAAGAGTTGTTTTAAATAGTTAAAATTAATTTTAAATTTTAATAAAAATTGTTAATTTACATGTTATACAAAACTGTATATGCGGATCTATTATGACCCACTTATTTTAAAAATATCACTACAGCTTCCGGGATACACTATGCAAACATCTTGGTAATCTAGCCTCACTCTACCTTCTACTAAGTGATTACAATGCTCAATATTAGTGCTTGTCTACATGGATGATACTTTTTGGATAGCCCAATCTAAAAGCAACTTGGAAAAAATAATTGAAACAGCCTCATCATTTTACAATATGGCTAATATCCAAGTTAACCTCTCCAAATCCATCTTTATATCTAACCAAAAAGCAGCCAATATTTCATTTCTACAAACAAATCTAACATCAATACCTTCTAACCAGCCTTTTAAATTCTTAGGATGCTAGTTTACACTTAATAACAAATATACTAAACAGGTCAAACTAATTCAAGAGGAGACCCTCAACCTAGTATATATAGCCAATGCAAAAAAGATAACAGACAAGCAAATAACCTATGTTATTAACACAGTTATTATTCCAACCTTTGAATATAAAGTCCACAATATCATTGTTCCACAATCAACTTGTCTCAAATTATTAGGCAAATATCTTACTATCGCCAAGCATAAAGCTCTCCTATTCTGCTCAACCCCTAATAGTACGATGCTTAACTACAACATTTACAACATTCACAATATCTAAGATATACAGCTCCAGCACCACACTAGCAACTTTTTACTAGAATCAATAATAGCTCTACACTTGGTACTACTATCCATATTAGGCTTCAGCAACTTCAAAACAACCTCTGGTCAACTACCAACATACTACAACACCCTCAGCCTTCTATCGAGGGACCCAACAGAAGCACTACCATGTACAAAATAATCTTGCTACTCTAGCAAGCTGAAATCAGTATAACAACTAACCCTAGTATGGCTTGGCCACAAACTATACAAGACAGCAACACACCACTAGAGCCTATACTATCTAAAAACAGTAAATACAAAGTATTTAAGCAACAACTTCGCAATAAACAGATTCTCTACCTAGAACAACTCAGCTCAGCAGATAATGAATACTTACTCGAATAGCAACACATATCTCCTAGACTCTGACACCTTCCTAAAAGAAAAAAGCCATACTGATTTCGCTTTTAGAAGACACAATTATTAGCAATTCACAGCTTTGAACAATACACTTATAATATCGCCTATCAGGTACAAACCTATTTGCTTACCAACCAAATACTATTCCTAAGAAGCTAGAACCATGGATGCTTATATATCAACATAACAAGATTATTATCAGCCAAGTTAGAAAAAAGCTTAAACAAACCAATACCACCTCAATTACACATTGGCAATATAATATAAACATATAACAATATCTACCTTACCCTTTACCTCCTATTACATGCACTTCATGTCCTAGTTGTGATCTTAATTCCAATCGTCTAACCAACTACTGTACTATTGAAGTATCCAACACAATATTTACACAATTTCTAGGAAGAAGAACAACTAACAAACAGGTCAAACTCAATGCCAACTATATCGATTTAATATATTCTATAGCAATCAAACACCTTATTAATATCCCACCTTTACCTAATATCAACATCATAGATTCCTTAGCTCTAGTTCTCTTCAATACTGGGGAGGCTTGCCAAAGACTAACACAATACTCTTTCAGCAACTATAATATACAAACATTTACTTTCTACACAGATGGCTCGGTATCTGATATAGGCACTAGTAACTGTTCAATGGGAATAGGCTGGGTGCAACTACACAATGATCAAATTATCAATCGCTTTTCAGCCAAAATCTCTAATTGGCCCTCCTCTTACAAAGCTAAGCTTGTTGCAATTTTATCTGCCATTTCCACAGTACCCTGTAATGCCAAAGTTGATATATACACAGACTCTCAATCAATCATATCCAAATACCAAAAACTTTTGTGTACCTCTACCAAATCCTCTAAGTACTTTAAATTCAACTACTAGCCTATATGGCATACACTCCTTAATATCATCAAGGCTTTTAATATCTAGCTTCTTTTCTACAAAGTCCAAGCATATGCAAACAACTTATTTAACAACATGGCTGACTCCTTGGCAAAAAAGCACCAAGAACCAACAACTCATATCCTCCAATTTAATCATACCAACATACACAACCCGAATTTCATTATCTAGTGGAAAGGGCACTTCATTGAAAAACCTACAAGACAACTAGTCAAAAATACCGGCAGAGCATATACAATAGCAAGGTGGTCCTTACAAAAATGCAACACTAAATGGGAGAGTCACACTCAAACAATCGACTGGAGCTCAACCTGGCTTTACCTTAATGCTAATCTAAAAGTCACATTTAATATTACATCTTCTAAGCTAAACCAAATGAAAGCATTCAGAGTTAAAAACCTGCTTAATGAATTGCCGACTTACTATCACTTCCACACAATTATACCTAAAATCTTTTCAGCTAATACCTGTTTCGCATACAATACTATAGACTCACCTAGGCATTGGCTTACATGCTACAACCAACAAACAATCAGCCAAATCATTTACTCTTCAATCTCAAAAATAATTACCAAACATTGCAGTAACCAAACACCAATTCAGCAGAGAGCAATCATAAGTCTTATCGAATCCCACACTTCTTTCAACAATATTCTTTCTTCCAACCCACAAATACATGCACTACCTATTACTATAAAAGAACTTATTTCGTCCCACTTGCTACAAACACTACAAGCAGTAAATATCCAACACAAAGAGGCAGCAGATATCATAATTCAAACATTACTATATATATTTGCAGAGATTTATAAGCAAATCTGAAAGCTATATTGTGAAAGATTTGCAAACTGGAAAAAGCAAAACAATATATGAATCTCTAACCAAGACAAACAAACTACACACAAACAAAAACAAAGTCAAAGCAAAAGACTATAGAAAAGATTTACATATAGCTGCCCATATAGTCTACCAGACCAACAGCATAATGACAACAACAACTGCCTATCTGAAAGACAAGCAATACAAAAATACAACCAATGGTCAATAGTATAGATACAATATAGTACTTCTACAAACTACATACTTACTATTAAAATCTAGATGAGTTTTGACCACTCTAGTAGGTTTAGGTCGCAGATAATTAGCTTTAGCTTTTAGTCTGAGCTCCCATTCTTGCAT
>CAJVPY010001435.1:0-19462 GCA_910591965.1 Dentiscutata erythropus | reverse complement strand
CGAACATAGGTGCCAAGTTGGTAACTGGGTTAGTCTTAACTTGTAATTTAGATAACAATGTAGGCTACAGCGCTTGTCATTTAGAGATAGTTCTTATATGCTATCTGCCAACTAGTTTAAAGTTTATCACTTACCTTTCAAAATGCCTAGTTGTAAAATTTTACATATTCTAGAGGAATTGTACAAAGCCTAATAAAGCTAAGACATGATTGCCGAATTTTTTTTTAAAAAAAAAAAAAAAAAAAAAAAAAAAAATACAATATAAATTGAAAAAAAACTTATAGCTTTGTTATTTAACATATCTAAAACAGAAAGACTTTGTGCTTTATTATTATTATTATCATTTGACTTTTTTAGCTCTGGTACTTTATTTCTGTGCTTAGTATTAAGATGTTTCCTAAAACTTGATATTGATCTATTTTTTTGAATTTTTAAATTTGTATTACAAAATTTATATATTACAACTAATAATCCATCTTTATTTTTTTTCTTTACAGAATAGTTTTATATAAACAACCTGTAAATAATACTGTAAGTTAGTATATAATATAATCTTATAGCTAATTTTTTTGATATAATTAATTTACTACCTTGTATATTTAGAAGACTTATTACTACCACTAGCTTTTATAAATATTGATTTATTATTTTTAAATTTATCCAAGTAAGTTGTATTTCTCGATTCTTGAGCTTCATTATAAAGCAACTCATATATTGACTCTTGAGCTTTGTCACTAGACAATATTTTTATTGATTTTTGTATTTCATCATAAGATAATGCAGATGGACTTGATATTATTGTATTTTCTTTTCTCAAAATAAAAGACAGTAATTTTATTTAGACAGCCGCCTTAAGTTAATACAATTAAATTTTTTTTTTTTTAAAAAAAAAATGTTTCTAGTTTTTTTGCAAAATATTCCAGGCTAATTATTGTAAGAGCTAAATTTTATACTTGTTTGTTACAATCACTTTACTAAAAACTTTGTTTCTTTTATACTTGGCTTCTCTTTTTTCTAACAAAACACATATTACTATTACTTTGGCACAGGTTCTTACAAGAAAAATTAGAAGTAGGTTTGATTTGTCAAATCGAACCTCATTTATTTATTTATTATGCATGATTACATAACTATGACAAACTTTATATTTATGCATGATTACATAATTATAACAAACTTTATCTTAAACTTTTAGATTATGCAAATTGTTATTGCTTATTGTTATATATATTGTATTTTACTCTGCATATAGTACTCTGGCACAAGGTATGCAACCTATTATATCATGATACTATTTTTGCAAAGCAAAAAGCCTTGGTGCTTTTTGCTCTTCAAAAGTGCAATCTTAGTGTTATTATGAAATTCTAATATAAAAATAATGATAGAAAAAAAAAACCTTTTATATTAAGATTATCATTTTACTATTGCTAATTAGAAAATATTATACAACTATATTACCTATTGGGTTGGATTAGGTATTAACGGTTTGGGTCTATTTCAAAACCTGAAATAGCTAGTTCTAGAAAACTATAAATTTAATTCGATCTGTTAGTTCAGTTCTAGTTCAGTTTTAGGTCTTGGTTCAGGTTTGGAGAACACTAATATCAGATTATAATTCTGGCCAAAATTATAAAATTATATAATAATAAAATATTTAAACTTGAATAAGTTTTGTTAATGATTACCTGAACCAAAATTTTCCACTAAAGAAAAACCAGAACTACTTGTTGAAGAGTCATGGCCTATACAGTAGTTTGTCTAGAGGTTAACTGCTTATTTAAGGGACTTCTTTAAAAGAATATTTGGCATGCAAACCAGGAGCATTATTATACAAGATAACTAGCAGGCAGTGGCCTTGTATAAAAAATCTTGGTGGAGTATGAGTAGGGAAGCCCAACTCCATCAATGAAGTTGTTAGCCTGTTACTTCAATAAAAAACACAGGGGAAACAACAAGAAGTTCTGCTCTTTCAACATACTTATTTAAAAAATTTTGAAAGTACTTGCAACTTTCTCCTCTCATTTCTGCTTTTCTTTGGTTTTCTAAAAATTTTTTTCTAAAAAGTGAAATTTTGGTTTACCCTCTTCAAAAAATCAATAGTATTTATATTTCAAATCTAAATAGCCAAATAGATTATAACCACATGTTCGATAGATACAGTGTTACTAATTTGAACAGATCCCAAGTTTTAATGGCGATAGCAGGTGGCTTGAAATACAGGTTTACGGATAGTAGCAGTACTTGGCTCGAGATATGAATTAGGTCAGAACCAAATATTCTGGAGTCGGTCATATAGTCAGAAAAGAACAATAACGTTAAGGCGAAGCGATATACAAATGTTATATTTGTTATATAATTTTTATACTTGCCTGGCACAGGTTATAATAGTGCACTTTCTTTTTTTCTTTTTTTTTTTGTATTTGGTTTTTTTGCTATTTCTTGATAGAGGTAGCTGCTATTTTTCATAAGAAATAGCTTTTTCTTGTTTAGCTTGTTTGGGCTTATTTCTTTGTTTTTTTCTTTTTTATATTTCGTTTTCCCATTTTTATTCCTTATTATTTTCTCTTTCTTGTTTTGCTTCTTTTTTGTATATAAACTTCTTTTCTTTTTGATATACATTCTAGTATTGAGAATATGAAATATTATTTTCTTTTGCTTTTGATGAAAAAAGTAAAAATGAAGAGATAAGCTCTTGGCAGGCTAACAAGGTCTTCTAACTTACATGTAAATTGGTATAACAAGTCACTCTTGGGCATACTAGATATAGCCGAGTGATGTTGGGCCTGCAATTTTCCATACTGCCATTATTCATTTTGTTCAAATTTGTTTAAATAAAATATTGTATTTGAGCTTTGGCAAGACTATCAAAGAGCTAAAAAAAAAAAAAAAACTTTTAATCTACTGGGTCAATTTAGATGATTTAACTACCAAAATAAACCTCTCAAAGAAAAGATTTCAACAAGCTCAAAATTATTAAAATTCAATAACAGGATTACAAAATAGACAATATTTTGTATTATTTTATATATATTTAAATAATACAAAAAATTATCTATCTTGTAATTTTGTAAGTAGATTTTAATTATTTTGTGCTTGTTGGAATCTTTTTTTTAAGATGATCATTTTGGTAATTAAATCATCAAAATTAGTCTAATAAAAAAATTTTTATTAATTAATATTATTTAAAATTTTTATGCAATTTGATTGGCTAATAAAGTATCAGGTGTGGGTGAGTGAAAATGAAATTTTGAAATTTATTAATAACAAAATATTATATAATTTCTGAAAGCTCTCTTATAGTATAAGATGAGTAAATAGTAAAATTATTGATAGTTTAACTAGTAATAATATAGATAAAAAGCAGATAAATTGAAGAAAGATAAAAAATTTAGCAAAAGATGATAGGATATAAATACTGAAGTTTAAAAAAAATCAAAGTTGGGTTTTTAACATGAAGTGTTTAAATGAGCTACTTCCAACTTTAAACATTCTATATAAAAAAAATCCAGGCCTCTACTTATTAGATATTTGCATTGTATACTTTAGAGAAAAAGAAGATATAATGCATTTGGCTATATGCAAAATATATAAAATCTTATAGAAAAGGATAGAAAATGAAGCTTTTGAAAAAGTTAAAAAAAAAAAAAAAGTAAAAAAAAAGTAAAAAGAATAAAAGTAGCTTATATAGTATCGCAAAAAAAAAAATAATTGAAGACTCACAAAAAAAAGATACAAGAATAAAGTTAATTGTATTAGAGATGTCTTAAAAGTAAAAACAGAGAACAAAGTAAACTATATAAAAGATACAATCGTAAATTATGAAAGCTGTTCTAAAAGGTGATTTAGTAACTAAGATATGAAGCTATAAACAAATAAAAGCAGAGTAGAGATATTACAAACAAAAAAAAGAAAAAATGATTTAAAAGAAGAGAACCTATATATAAGAAAACAAAAAAGAAAAAAAAAGTCAAAGAGAGAAGAGAAAAAGAAATACTCTGAATAGAGCAGACAAAAAGATGTGAAAAAAAATAAAAAATGAAATAGCAGTCAGGCTTTTATAGATCACTAAAATCTAAAATATAATTACAATTTTGACAAGGCTAGTAGCTATCATCCAAGAATCTAATAGGAAATCTTTTAGCAAGTTAAAAGCCAAAAGTGAGAAAAAGAGTTGCTGTGGCAGATCATATCTAGACACCTCAGAGCAACCAGGGAAGCTTTTATTGAAGAAAAGAAAGGATTAGAGGCAGTAGCTAAAAACTTTTATATTTCTTGTATAATAAAAACAGAATTGCTAAAAAAAATAAAAAAATAAAAATAACTAGTAATTAAATTTTAATAAAATTTTTTTTATTTTATAAAAAAATTTTATCTTTATTAAATAAAAAAATTTTTATCTAATTTGAATCAATAGGTTTAAAAAAAAAATAAAAAAGTTTAAAACTTAAAATTTTTATTTTTGTTAATTTTTTTATCAAAACTGTTTCAAATTTTTATATTATATAAAAAATATTTTCTACTATAACATATTAAAAGTTTATTAAATTTGAATCAATAGATATTAAAATATTTTTTAAAAAAACACAAACATTTACCAAATTTTTCAAAATTCTAAAAATAAAAATAAATAACTTTTTAATTATACAAGTATATAATTTAACATGATTACAAAGGACATAGATTTAGATAAATAAATAAAGCCAAAATTAATTAATAAGTTTTTAAGTTATAAGCCAAGTCCTTAGGTGTAAAATTATTTTTGTTTCGTATAACTAGTTGTATTTTTACTATATACTGTATATATACTGTATATAATTTACCTATTTAAAATAATACTGTACGTTTTAAATCGACTATTAAAAAATTTATAGTAAATAAAAAAAATAAATTAATAATAAATTTTTAGCAAATTTATTTTTAGCTTTAGCTACGGTATATACAACAACAATATACAATCAAAATTTGAATTGAAATAAAAAGTAATAAAAATATAAATAATTATGAAAATAAAGTTTTTTAATGTTTTTTATAAATATAATTAATTTTAGTAAAACATGCCTTTTTTTTTTTTTAAAAAAAAAAAAAGAGAATAAGCAAAATTCCTTCTACGTTATTACATATTTCATGCTAAAAAGTTCGAAATACAAAGTTACTATATATAATATACAGCAGTCTTTATGTCAAACCAAAATTACAGTAAATGTGATTTCTTTTGCATCAACTATTTGCATTAATTAGATTTCCATCCTAAGAGAATCAACGATTCCCAGAAACATCAATTCAAATCCCTTTTTGTCAGCGAGGATGCAATATTGTTTGTTGTCATATTGAAGAGAGTGGAAAAAGATCATATCGCTCCTATCAGGAACGGAAAAAAAAAAAGAATTCAATAAAGTATTTTTTTATTTTTATTTATTTCGCACAGAAACGTAAAAGAATCAACACATAAAAAGAAAAAAAAAAAGCGTGACCATCGATAACGCAATAAAACGATAGACAAATTGGCTAAACTAGAAGTGTGTATTTTTTGCATGACCGTTGTTACCAATTGATGGAGATGATTGAAGAGCGAAGGAATCCGTTGGCATAGTAATAGGAGGAAAGAAATCAAGTGCAGGGGTAGAAGGATGATCATCATTTAATGAAGGAAATGCCTGCTCAAATTCACCTCGTTCTTGGTTGCCTCTATTATCACGATCACGGCTCTTATTGGAACTGCGCTCGAGCTCTCTACTTTTGTCCTCATTCATGTCCCAATATTTAGTGGATCTTTCACGTGGAATTGGACGCTCATGAGCATCTTTTGTAACAGTGCCCCCATTATTGCGCTCTGACTTAACATCTCTAGTTTTTTCCTCTTTCGAATCCCAGTTGTCCCAATTATCCCAATTATCCGGGTTATCCGGGTTATCCCGGTTATCCCAGTTATCCCAGTTATCCCGGTTTTCCCGGGTTTCCCAGTTATCTTGGTTATCCCAATTATCTTGGTTATCCCAATTATCCCAGTTATCTCGGCTATCCCAGTTTCTCTTTTCATCTCGTTCTCGGTCTCGAGCTCTCTCCTGAACATTAGTAGCAGCAGCAGTAGTAACGCTAGGCTCATTTTGCTCTTCTTGATTTTCTCTACTTTTATCAGCAGCATCCCATGGTTTACGTCTCTCACGTCTATAACGATCATAGTTATCAGAATACATATCATTTGAGTTGCTATGAATCCTTTTTGTATCTCTTTCTTTCTCATTGTTGATTCCCCAATGTCTTGACTTTGGACGATCTCGCTGGAAAGTTTCATTAGTTAAAGCATTTGTACTAGTCCCAACAACATTTTCATCATATGGTCTCACGTGAGCCTGATTATTATGTATCATTGGAGAATGATTATAACCAGGATTATGCACTTCATTATAGCGATAATCGACATCACGTCTAGAATCAAGCTCATGGCCGCGGACAGCATCAAAACGAGGAGGTCGATCTCTTTCATACCGACGTTCATAAGTTGTAATCGGTTGTCTAACGCCGGGAGAAAGCGAACGTCGTGCCGAATAGCGTGGCCGTGGAGATAATGATCGACGGGTAGACGAATATGTTTGAGGATTTTGGTAATAATAATCATTGAAACGTTTATAGTTATCCTTGTATGTTGAATGACCAGGCGGTGAGTGACGGTTAATATATGGGTCCAAATCGGCCTCTCGATATCGAGCAAAATCACGATCTTGTTCTCTATTGTAAAACGGAGGTCTAGCACGATCTATTTCTCTACCGTAATCATAACTTGATGTTCGAGTACGATGCAATTCTCTGTCCATTTCGAAATAACGTGGTTGATCGCGCACTCGTGCAAACTCTCTTTCTCTATCAATAAATCTTATTTCTCTTTCTCTTCGTTCTCTTTCAATTTCCCTTGCTCTTTCCAAATTTTGCTGTCTTTCTCGTTCCCGGTCTCTTTCCATCATACGTTCTTTATCTCTTTCTCTGTCAATTCCTCTATCTCGGTCTCTATCACGCGCTTGATCCCATTTCTTCGCAAATTCCGGGGAATGACCATCATTATAATAGTTTTTTCGAGTCATTCTTGACGTTGATTGCGGAATATCAGAATAAAAAAGAGGTGATCGAGGTTCGTGACGTGTTGATGGTATATGTTCAGAGAGTGCTGAACGATTTGGTGATGTCATTACTGGAGGTAAAGAAGGGTGAGGGGATGTATCAGTGTGCAAAGCTTCAGATTGAGAATAATACGAGTCACTTTGTTGTATGCTGTTGGAACGTGCTCGTTTGCGACTATTTTTAGATCTATCCTTTTCCTTTTCTGAATATACATCTCTATCATAAAGTGTATTATCACTCCTCCCAGATAATTTCGAATCATGCAAATGAACATGCTCATGTTTGCGATTTTTTTGATCGCCAATATCATCATCTTTTTCTTCATTAACATGTTCATCTGTTCGAGCGCGCTCATATTCATGATCTTTATCGGTACGAGACAGATTTTTACCTGGTTGTATCTTTGATGAATGATACGATTCATGCGGTTCTATTAAAGGGTTTCCTCTATCTCTTTTATTATCAAATTCTTCTCTTCGACGTTCAATATCCCTATCACGTTTTTCAAATTCATTATCTCTTCTGCGAATTATGTCTCTACGGTATTCAAATTCGCGGCGATTTTCGTTATCTCTTCGATCATCAATATCTCTTTTTTCGAACCGACGATTAATATCTCGCCTATAATAATGAGGATCACTTCTATAGTCGATATCTCTTTCTTTTCTGTTACGTAATTCATAATAATTTTTTCGTCCGTGGTCCATATCTCTGCGATAGTCACTTAGCCGCCTATAATCTTGTATATGATCTTTTTTTCCTTCATAACGATCGTCGAGAGGTCGTTCTTCAGCAGCCTCAACACGTATAGGACGACCATCAATGTGACGACCATTCATTGATTTAATTGCATCTAATGCGGCATGCGGCTCTTCGAAAGAAACGAATCCATAACCTTTACTTCGACCTTATATAATTTACAATTAAAGATAGAATCAATCAACTATCCTTAAGTTATTATTAATATATGCTTACCAGTATTTTTATCTCTAATGACAAGTGCTTCGTTTACAGTTCCAAAATGTTTAAATTCTGCTCTAAGCTCTTTATCTGAAAGTTTCCAGGAGAGATCGCCAACAAAAACTCTCGTTCCGCTGATAGTTACCCCAGGCCTATTCCCTGATTCGTTAGAATTAGTTGTATCCAACATGACTTGTGGAGGAGTGTCTACCGGTGTAGTGCCCCTAATGTCACTGATTTGTGGATGAGAAGATTGTTGCGGAGGGGTATTTTCACCTGCTGGTACACCATACAAGCCATTTTTATAATTATTACGGTTCAATTTCACTGGTGAAATTTCTTTGGGGGTGGTTGGACGAACGCTGTTATCATGACTGTCAACGATCTCAACATTACTTTCATTATAATGTGCATTAAAGTCTTCACTATTAAGTAATTCGTACTGTTCATTAAATGTTTCCTCTTCATTCTCGTTCTGCAGAATGTGATCCACGCTAACTGTTTGTTTGATTTGGGAGTCCATCCTAAAGTGACCACTATTTTTATTTATTCTGTTATATGTTGATGAGCCCCTTCTGAAATTTTTTAAAGATTGCACCCTACGACTCAAAGGCACTGTCAAAGGCACTGTCTCTTTTGTTGGAAGGTATTTCTTTTGCATTCTCATGCAAATAAAAAAATTTTAGACTATAAAGTGTCCGTTGGAAAGCGTGACCATAGAGTACATAATAGGTAATTGGTGTAGCTGATCAAATGACCAATCTGGCCTACGCTATTTTGAACCCGGTTCATTGGTCGATAACGATAATATAGAACGTAACATTAAATCTTGAAAATTTGAAATTCAAACGTTCATGATTATGCGGCAAAGTATGCCATTAATATGGCTGATTATTTATTTTCCTTTGCATTTGTTTATTACTCGTGCAGCTGCCTGGTTTTTGCCAAAAATGTTGCTTCATATATTGTTATATATTATTCTAAATGTAACATTTATTACAAAATATATATCATAATTTCAATAGGGGCGAAGGCTTTTTGCGTTACTGATTATCATTATGGATTATTAACCGCAACTTTCGAATGTAATAGTAATTCAGAACCAGATAACTTCAAGACAGTATAAATACGGAGAATAAAACGGGTAATAGCTCCATCCCGGGCAATGGTTCTTCCCTAGTCAATAGTCCCAAAAGGGTGTTTCTTTCGTGATGATTGCAAATTGCCTGAAAATCATCACCAATGTAAGGTTCCCGAAAGCCGATTTCCTGAAAGGACATAATACCGACAAAGTTAACTGGCATTAGCTATAATATTGGCCGATTTAGCAGGTATTATGTTCTTTCGGGAAAATGGCTTTCGGAAAATAGTACAGTAACCAAATCACTTGAAAAAAAAAAACATCGGTTGTAATTTTACTCGCACGATCAATTATTATGATAGAGCAGTGCTTTATACCTCCTCAATTTAATTATATTTAGTATATGTTCCTGCCTGCCATCAAACCGAAAAAAAGAATCTCGGTCAATTATTGCAATATATTTTAGTTCCCATAAATTCTGGGACAACTGAAAAATTCCGATGACCAAGTTACCGAGTCGGAAACTGGTTTCAGCCGAACTCAGAATTTATGAGAACAGCTGTAAGCAAAATAAAATTTATATTGTTAATTACTTTAGTTTTCAGTTTCCGGTTGAGGAATGTGCTGGGCCTATAGAAGCCAGCCAATTTCAATAATATTAAATTTTCGCAAGCTTATATAATTTAAAGGACCTTACAAATTGTCCGAAAATCAGGGTATGAAAACTACATTTATCAAGAGAATGCGTTTATACGTATTCACCTAATTTTATCGATAATTATTATGTACGTACTATCGCTATGATAATTACACGTAAAACAATTTCTAGTATAATATACATAATTAGAAATTTTCTAAAAATGCCCCGTATCGGTATACGTACGTATTTTGTGTACAATTAGCCGTCTATGGAAAATCTATATGATAGATTTTCCATAGACGGCTGCATATACCATAGTAATCAGCCACAATGATCTACATGAATCAAAACTTTAATCCGCCACTAGTCTGGTACACATAAATATTTAATGAATCACCATTGGCTAATTGAGTTTAATTCGGCCTTTTTATGTTATATAATACAGGATGATCATAAGTTAATAATTCAGTTTATCCAAAAAACAAAAAAAAATGTTAAAGTATATGAATCACGTAGAAATAAAATTCGCACCTTTTTCAAAGGCTTCTAAATCGTCTAGGTATAAAATAATGTACTAACTTTCCAATTTAATTTATTATGATAATTTGATTTTGATCCAATAAATCACAGACTATTTCTTAATCGAATAATGACCGATAAAGCTCGTCTTGCTAACCCGAATGCCATTATCAAGACAGTAATTTTATCGGATTTAGAAAAAGAACCAAAAATTAATATCACTTATAGTAAGTGTTTCAATATTAATTTTTTACATCTTTTAGAATATAATAATGTATACTTATTTTTAGGCGACGGAAAAAAAGTTCACATTCGAGCGGGCGATAAAACAATTGAACAGTAAGTAAGATCTTATTAATTGATACTAATTTATAATAAATAGTACGTGATTTTTTAAAGTAATTCAATTAAACGTTTTAAAAGCGTTTTAACGATTGTAAATAAACATATGCGAAAATTGCAAGAGGATGAAGATTTTACAACTTAAATCTATTTTAAAATTCAAAATAAATATTCATGTCGCCATTATAATGTACCGAATTTATTCGCATGAGTATCAGAAATTATTATCTGCTACAACTTTTTTAGAAATATATTCTCTTTGATTGATAGTGATCCTGGCCATTCAGCATTTTCGATTAGCTTATATGGATATAGAGACATTTATAATATTCATCTGAACGATTATCGATCGTCGACATTTTATTGGCTAACATCCATATGAAACAACCCACTAATGAATATGATTATATATATCTGATTAAACGTGCCAGAAGTAACCTCAAGGGACAATTTTTGTTAAATTTTCATCGACCGTTTATTATAACAATTTATTACTTGCTATTCGCAATAAATATACAAAAAAAAAACCAACTTTTTGTAATTATCAACGTAAATTATTATAAGGAATCGAACAACTGATTTTGAAATATCGACCGGCTAAGCTGAAAATTAATTTGGCCGATTTTTTTATTATTGGCCAGGATCACTATGCCTTGATGGCATATTTACGTTGAGGAAAATGAATTGATCGGATATGAGCACTGAAAAAATATTCACGTATATGAATGAAATCAGCTTGACTATATATATATATATAAAGAAAACAAAACCAGAATTCAATTCAATCCAATCTTACCGCTTGGTCTTTCGCGATGCTTCATGCTATAAATTAATTTCAAAGTTTGAATAATAATTATATAAATCCTGAATTGAAAAATTGAAACCTATACCTTTGTCAATTTACGTCGAATAGCGCGAGTTTTTTTTGGTCGAAGATCGAGTGGTATGTATTTTTTACCTTTATAGTAATTTCGTGTATTATTTCGCAGGTTATGTGAAATAACAGTATTGACTCTGGCAATTGACTTCCGGACCTCACGTCTATACATATTAAAAGAGAGAAATGTTAATTGAATCTACTAAGCGATCAATAAAAAAAAATTTCCGAAAAATCTATTATAAGATTCACATTTACAATTTTGTTAACTTTGCAGCAGTACCACCAGCAATTTTTTGAACTTTCAATGAAGCCAACTCTTGTTTAAGTTCATCAAGTTGTTTTAATAGTTCTTCTTTTTTCTTTGCGCGAAGCTCGAAAGTCTTAACGGGAGCCTATTAATAATTAGAAAAAAAGTTAAAAGTTGAATAGTACTAATTTTTTTTTTTTCTTTATTCACAAATAAATTCTTCAAGTTTCCATTAACGAAACAATCGGGTCCTCTTTTTTTTAAATATGATAACTAAGCTATTTCTATGTAGATGGATGACATTACCATGATATTTCCGAAAGAGAAGGATTATAAGATGTCAATGAAATTTTTTTATATATCAATATCGAGGGTTGGAGAACTGGAAAATTTCGGGGTATGCTCAAAATCAGGGACGATGATTTTTAGATCCATGACTTTGATTGGCTATACTATAATAAATCTTTTTTTATGGTCGAAGGCGTTTCGTAAAGAGGCAAATGGCACGGAAATTTTTTTTGGGCATGCTTTGGCCCAAGGCATCCCTTTCTTATTGTGCCTTGGGCACGCCCCTATATAATAATGGTGTTCGATTGTAATTTAAAAACAGTGCCACGTGACCGACTCACTAAAGGTGTATCAGGTATATGTTATTCCATAGATAGTATTTATTCCTCCCGCTACGTACGTACGTATACGTATTAAAATAATAATAATAATAATAATAATAGACGGGTTATTGACAGTTAAGTTTAGGACTTTTTATAAATTTTATAAACGATAATATATACGTAAGAAAAAACGTAGCCCTATATAGTTATTAAGGTTAGGGTTAATTAAGGATGTATTTATATGTAAAATTAGATTCTACGTAAACACTTTTACTTAAGAGCATTTATTATATTGGTTTTCTTAATAAAATTTTGATATTAATTATTTTCTCAAATTATTATTCATCTCTACTTTGCGATTTATACACTACACGTTACTCTGGTTATAATGACTTCTGGATATAACATTTTTTAAAATTTTGAACTTACAGTACAGTACTTAAACCGGTCGACAATCTCTTTATTTTTGGAGTGTTGATACGCAGAACTTAAATGTGTGACAGGTTACGCTAATTGATCAATATCGGCCTATATTAACCAGTTTTTAAATGTTATGGTTAGATTGAAAGAGCGTTAGAAAGAAGAGTTAGGTAAATCTATACCAAAATTATGAGTAGAATCTTTTTTCTTAGAGCACCAAGAGCGGTTTCATAGGCAAAATTTTGGAATAAAAAAATTTTTTTCTTGATTTTGCCGATCAACCTGTCACACATTCTAGATGTGCTGTTGATACAACCAGTGACGTATACAAAAATTAATATTGCTCTTTGTTACATTATTACCAAATGGCTAACATAAAAAAAGATCAAAAAAAGTAATCTTCCTCTTATTAAAAGAAAAAAATCTATCAAATGTTCACAATGTACAATGTAAAAAATATCAAATATAATATCAAATATTCAATATCTCATCAATATCTGTTACAGTTCGAATAGTTTTTGATCAGAATTTGTTAGTTCACATTTAAAGTTTGAGCACACAACTTTTACTAAACTTATTTGATAAATTAATGAATGACAAGTCAAAAAAATTCAGTTTCGCCATCTAACATTGTTTAAAATAATTATTGTCAGCATAAATTTAAAAATTTACAAAGGGCAACATTAGATACACCAATTTAGGAGTGTTAACGTGACTGCAAACAATATCACTAGACTTATAAGACTTATAAAAATATCAGAATTAACATACTAACTGTCAGCGATCATGGGGATAAATAGCTTAGAACTCTAGTAGACTTAAAGATTTCAAAAGTCTATTCGTAATGTTTGAAGAAACGTTAACAACTTCTGTATCACTTACATTTTGAGTTGACAGTCTTTGCCACCGCTGGCAACTTTGTCGCCTCCGGGACTCCAATCAACGCTAAATACCTTTAATGCATAATTACATGTGCACAAATAATATTAAGATACATGTACCTAACATAATTATTGGTCGTTATTACACGAACCTCATCCAAATGACCTGGTAGATCCAATTTAATCTTTTTGGTTTTTAAGTTCCAAATTTTTAAAGTACTATCTTTACTTGAGCTAATCAGCAAACGACTATCAGAGGACCAGCAGACTTGATAAACTGGACCAACATGGCCTCGCAAAGATGCAATAAATCTTTGAATTCAAAAAGTATTAAATTCGGATCAAATTATTTAGACGATAATGGATTAAACAAAATTGAAAGTTGGTTGACCTTCCTGTAAATCCATCCCAAAGCTTTACTGAATTATCAAAGCTAGCACTAGCGAACAAACGTCCATCAGGTGAAAAACTCGTATAGTTGACAAGCTTTTGGTGTCCAGTAAGCCTTGCTATCGCCTTCTTGCTTTCTGATGGTACCCAGAGAAACATAGTGAAATCATCAGATCCAGAAACAAGTCGTTCAGACTTATTTCCAGTAGCTGCTTTATACCTTTCCAGAGCTCGCTCACGTGCTATGGTCGAATTGTAGAATTTATTTAATAAGCTGTGGCATGGCTATCGAGAAATGGATATTCATTACTTTGTATACCGGCTATTGCTTTCTGTTATACCTTCATTTTCGTCTTTTGGTTTTTTGCCGGTATGATCGAAGGCACCAGTCCTCAAAACAAAATCTGTGCTCAAAGCAAGAGTATTGACCCAATGGCCATGGCCTTCCAATGTTCTGACTAACTTGCCCTTCATAATTTAAAAATAGAATATATAATCCATAACCCAGAAGAAGGAATTGTAGTTTTTCTCATACCTGCGACGCGTCCCAAACTTTAATTGTTTTATCTCGGCTGGAAGAATAAAGCAATCCATTTCCTCCCCATTTTATACATGTTACAGCGGCAGTATGTTGCGACATAGTAGCAACAACGCGACGCAAAGTAGTATCCCAAATACGGATCGTACCATCTTTGGAAGAAGAAGCCAATCGGTTGCACTTTGAATTTCTAAATGATAGCATTTTATATATTGTTTAAATTCTATTTATTTTATTTTTTTTTACTTTTACGTCTAATTAAATGATATATATCGCATACAGATGAAGTGGTTCCCAAGCTAGACAAGTAATCCACTGTGTGTGTCCTTTCAACGGATCACCTATGGGTTTTCCCGTTATAGGGTCCCATAATCGCACCTAAGATAAATAATGTGTGAATTGATTAGAGTTAAGATTTTAGCAAACATAAATCATTATAATACCAAACCGTTTTGTCCATGCTTCCGGAGGCTAATATTTTTGCATCTGGTGACCAAGCGATATATAACACCCAACCCGTGTGACCTAGATTTTTGATATAGTACTTTTATTCAAAATAAGTTTTTACAAAATTTATAAATACATGATTGGACAAACCTGAACAGGTGTAATGAGGTGTTTCCGTGTTTAGATCCCATATTCTGATAGTAGTATCACCTATTTAAATAGTTAATAAAAGGGATTTTACATATTGTGTCGACTGATCATTGCCTATACAAAAAAAAATATGATTAATTCAATAATATACCTGACCCCGTCGCGAGCTGTGCACCATCGGGACTAAAACTAACGGACAAGATCGCGTCTTTATGTCCTTAAATAAGAAAAAGGAAGTCGTCAATAATATTATCCTATGATATTTCTAAGTAACATAATTCATTTACCATTTAAGGTAGAGCTGCATCTAGTCACCGCTCTAACTTTAAAGATTGCTTGTGGCTGGTATACGATCTTTAGCACATCTTCCGTTGATCTTTGAAGTCCTTGAATGATATCTTTATAAAGTGACGTTGAAATTTCTCTACCATCAACTGAAAAAGCGTAAGGAAGGGGTTCATCCTGTAGTTGAATATACAATACAATTAAATTCTTTTTTACTCTTTACATAGATTTAATTAAATATATATAATTGAAGCCGAACGTTATTTAACAATTGATTAATCAATAGTTGCAATTGCTCAGGAGTGACACCAGCTGGCAAGCTTAACGGTGGACCAGTAGTTTCCCCATCGAGCGACGTTAATTGAGCGATAACCGTCCCTAAATTTTCTTCTATTTGATCTTGATTTGAAGATTTTGGCTTTAATTTTGGCGGGCCATTAGTCGCCATTTGATGAGTTTACATTTGGTTCATTAAATATTATTAAATCTTTATATATAAAGCAGCGTCAAATCGGAAAAAAAAAAAGTGTACTGGTAGAACTGGTAGATCAGATTTGGTAGATCAGATTAGGTAGATCATACAGATCACCCAACTCAATTATCGTTGATAATAAATATATTAATATATACTGTATATATATATAACGAATAGCACTAGAATAGTAGTAGCTTTTGTATTATTAGTATTCAATTATGTTTATTAAATCAAATTTCACAAAACAAAATGTATTAAACATCTATTTATAAATCTGAATAAAGAAATATAAAATAGGGTGCCTATCCGACTAAATACCAGAATCCAAACACTATCGTCGAGGAATTCCTCGACCACGTCCACCTCGTAACGCCCTTTGCATACCACCTCTCGGCATTGGTGGTCCTGCTTGCGGTTTTTCAGAAGCTGGATTTTTGACAGTTTCATCAACACTTAATATTAAACATGCTGCTTCAGTTGCAGCCAAAATAGAATTTGTCTTCACAAGTGAAGGTTCCCAAACAAATGCCTCAAAATTGTCAGCTACTGATTCCGAATTAATATCTACACCATACCAAATGGCGCCTAGAAATATCGTTTAGACGTGTCAATAACATAATAATAAATATAAATTCAATAAGATTATTTACCATTAGCATGTTTCATCCGTAAATTATTCAAAATATCTGTCGCGTCAAAACCTGCATTATCACATAATTGGCGAGGAATTATCTCTAGTGCGCGAGCAAATGCGCTAATAATCAATTGTTGTTTTCCCTCGATTGTCCGAGAATGCTCGCGAAGATATTTAGACAATTCCATCTACAATAGCAAAATCGTTTAAGAATAGCAAGTAGTTCATTAGTTAACGATTCATCTTTTTGTCTCAAAAAAAAAACAAAAAAAACTAACCTCTGTAGCACCACCACCAGCAACTATCAAGTTATTTTTAATAGTTCTCTTGACTATCATAATTGCATCATGTAAACTTCGTTCAACTTCAGCAATAAATTGTTCAGCACCTCCCCTCAAAATTAAAGTGCAAGTTTTTGCTGCTGGACAACCATTAAACAGATTAAATCTTTCACCGCCAATTTGTTTTTCTTCAAAAGATTCACATGAGCCCAAATGTTTTTCCTCGATATCCGAGCAAGTTGACTGTATAGATCCACCAACAGCGTTTACTACACGATTAAGATCTTCAGCAGGCACACGGCCAGCACAAAATATATCTCTGTCAGCGAAATATTGTGTAGCCAAATCGCCTATAGGTAATTTGGATAATACTACTTTAGCACCAGTTTTAACGATGGCTTCGAGCTTTGAATATATAATAGACCATTCGGCATCAACAATTGCTTGATATTCCTATATTTATCCGGAATAAAATGTTCTAGTAATAATCAAAAGAAAAAAAGCTATATTGACATATGCACATACATTAACGTCTTCTATGCGAACTTCTGCATTATCCTTCTCAGCTTTCAATTCCAATTCAACATTCAATGATAAAATTTTGGGGTTCTTAAAGTATTTAGGTTGCTGTTCAAACCCAGCATAAGAAAAGGTTTTTTTGAAAGCAACACCATTAATAAGTAGTGAGTCCTTGTGAATTTGTCCGTAATATGTAATTAAACACGATACAAATGGATTAAATTCGAAAATTAGCAACAGTATTTGATTATTAAGCGAATTAGAAGACAACACAACAACATACTTGCATAGCACCACCAGGAATTCTTTTAATGCCAATCAGTTTTTCATTTAATTCTTCTTGATCTAACGTCAACACAGTATTAACAACCATTTCTGCGAAGAAGTCTTGATGCGAATGAATCAGCTTGGAAGACATTGCTGTTTTGGAACATTTTAGAAGCAAATCACGGAATTCACTTGAAACAAAGATTAATTAATTTATTTCATACGAGTCCAATTATTTTAGAATTGTTTAATTAAACTCACGTCACATTATCTCGTTCAACCTTAAATGCAATTTCTTTAACTTTGTTAATTGCCTATAAAATAAAAGAATTTTCAGTATTTTAATTTCTTAAGGGTTATAAATAGGTCTAAAAAAACTAGATTTTTACCAGCTGAGCAGCTTTTCTGTAGCCTTTGATTATCACATAAGGACTGACACCTTCTTCGACATAGCCTTTGACCTCCTTTAATAATTCACCAGCGAGTAAAACTACACTTGTTGTTCCATCACCGACCTATATATAACTTAAGTTATCTCTCTATCTTGATAAGTTATGCTTTTTTTGCTATTTAATATGTTTATAAAAAAATGTATATATACTTCAGCATCCTGAGATCTTGCGATATCAACGAGAGTTTTAGCAGCGGGATGCACAATATCAAGGAGTTTCATGATTGTGGCACCATCATTTGAGATTGTAATTTCACCTGCCAAAAAATATTGTGAACTCCCAAGTTTACTATGGAATTCCGATCACCATGGTTGAATAACAACGTTACTTTATTTAAATTTTACCCTTTTCATCAACTATCAATTTATCCATGCCTCTTGGTCCTAAGGTCGTCCTCACAGTATCAACCACAGCAAGGCAAGCATTTATATTAGATAAAAGTTGACCGCGACCTTGGGACGCATCAGTACCTTCTTTCAGCAAAATAATTTGTGGTTGCTAATAAGAAATAAAAGATAATTTATAATAATGTATAATTTATATAGGATATTCTAAAGGTTGCTGATTGAAAAACCGTAGCTTGCTAACAAGGCATGAATTTATGCTATGTGTGTCACGCCTTTCTTAAAATAAAGAAAAAAATGCATACCAACATTGGAATACCTCTGCCTGCCATTGTAATAAGCTTCTACAGTTGTTTTGTGGACGAAAGTAAAAATGCTACCGCAGCACGAAATTTTAGATCTATTTTTAAGGCATCTCAATCACATGTCATTATCACGGGATCGAATTCTTCAGATTATCACTGGAAGAATTTTCCCACTAGAACATATATTATTGACTAGAGACTGGTCTTTTATACTTATAAAATTTAAACGGTCTTCTTATAACATTAAATTATTCGACATTGATAATCAATACTAAATTTTTTTGGCATACATCAATAACCGTCCAACCCATTTTCTTCACCGTGTTGCCAATTATTAACTTGGGGATATCGGAAGCGCCTAAAATTCCGTTTAATCGTCTAACCATATTCATTTAATTCAGCCGGCATTAAAATTGTCTTGGCCCATGATCAACATAATTCGACCCAGACAATGGAACTTACATTGTAAGTAAACATGACCCTATGTAAGTTACAAAATATATCATAGTAAATAGGGTTGGGGGCACGGGTAAAAAAATCGGCATGCCTCAATGGGCATGCCTTGGCTTGAGGCATGCCCTTAGGGCATGCCTAATAAAGTCACATGACAAACTATTGACTAATCAAAATTGTTTAAACCTATTATCAAAAATCTATAACCGACCAATCTAAATACAATTC
>CAJVPY010001434.1:0-19468 GCA_910591965.1 Dentiscutata erythropus | reverse complement strand
AAAACTTTAAAATAGTTGAAAAGCTATAGGCAAATAAAAAAAAAAATTAATATATAAAATTTAATTTTAAAAACTATATATTTGAAGATTAAAGAAGATTCACATCTCTTCTATTTTAAATTATTATTAATTAATATGACATTACACGCTTAATTTCCAAACTTTTGCAAATTCAAAAGTTGTGAGTCATGTTACATCTGATCATGCAATTTGATTGGTTTCGCAATCAATAATTTTGGCAAGATTCTATTGTCTAATTGAGATGAATCGAATAGCAAATCGTTTGTTTCTGATTACTAAGTTATGAGAAATGTAAATTTAAGTTGTCGATTTTACATAAAATCCGACTCGCTTATTGAGATTTTGATTCTCAAGAATTTAATTGGCCCCGTTTTTCACTTTGCATGTACGTACGTACGTACGTATTGGCTATTCCTTTTTGGGTTTTGTAACATTTATTAATGAAGCCGGGGAAGACCGGGGATCGCAGGTTTTTTACAACTCAGTATTAGCACAGTAAAATTTTGGGAAACTTGTAAATTTGATTACAATACACTTATTATACATACAGGCATAAACAGGGATTTCCGTTGCTGGACTTTTTAATACGAACGAAAAGTTCAAATTTTATGATAATCGCTGAAAATAAGGTGATATGTAAGTGAGATTAGTATGATTTTGATGCTAGCCCTATTTATCTTAATACATACATAAAATACGTACGTACGTTTGTCATGAACACAATTTTAACAAAAAAAAGTACAAAATTCAGTAAATAGTTTTTATTCTTTTTTGAAGATACATTATAGTTTGGGCATGAGTAAAGCAAGCTAAAGGTTTGAGATATCAAAAACGTACGTACGTACATCCACTTCTGTCCAAATTAGAAGGAAGCATTGTTTTATAAGATGTAACACACTTTGCAGCTATGGGTAAATTGTGTCTCCTAACTCCGATTGGATATTTAAAAAAAAGGATTATGATTGTAGTATAATATTGTTTGTTTTGAATTTTGTCTCAATCACAAGAGACTGTTAATTCAACAATAGAATTTCTTTAGACATAGTTCACAGAATTCGCAAGTTTCCTTTCATATTCCAATCATGCGGTTTACGATTTTTATTATCGCCTTTATTACGATTGTTTCCGGTCTAGATAATGGTCTCGGCAGGACGCCTCCTATGGGATGGAATACTTGGAATCATGTAAATATTTCTCTTTTTTTTTTTTTTTTTTTTTCGGTAAACGCATTAAAAAGTTTAAATTAACATCTTAAAAGTTTCAATGTCATGTTAACGAGCAACTACTTAAAGATTCCGCCGATGCTATGATAGAGTTAGGGTTCTTCAAAGCTGGCTATAAATATTTAAATCTTGGTGAGTTTATTGATTCGACAAATAAGTACTATAAGTTACCATAGTATTTTACAAATTGCTCTTGATTTATAGATGATTGTTGGGAAGGGATAAGAGATGAAAATGGATATATCACTACTGATCCGAATACGTATGCATAACTTTTTTTTTTCTTTTAAATAAGCATAAAATTTGGCATTTGATTAATAAAAATTGCCTTGTAATTAAGATTTCCTGGTGGAATTAAAGGTAATTATTACATTTCCAAAATATAGCACTCGGTGGCAAATTTACAAAAATTAACTTTACATGTATTATTTAAGCTCTTGCGGATTATGCGCATTCAAAAGGGTTATTATTCGGGATTTATAGTGATGCTGGACGTCTAACTTGCGCTAGACGTCTTGGATCTCTTGGTAATTTTTCTTTTTTAACTAATCTTTGATTTTCTAATATTTCAGTACATATAATTTTATATATAATTTTATAGGTTATGAAGATAAGGATGCTCAAAGATATGCTGAATGGGGAATCGATTTTTTAAAGTATGATAATTGTCATAATGATGGTTCACCAGAAAGACAACGTTATGAGGTATGTTATTTTTAATGAATTCAGTATTTAATGTTATATGCTAATATTTACTTACTCTATTAGAAAATGCGAGATGCACTCAATGGTATGATCATTATAATATGAATAGTGTATTATATAAAATTAACTCGTTTTTTTTTATAGCGACTGGAAGACCAATTTTTTATAGTATATGTGAATGGGGGTAAGGAAACAATATATTACAATGTAAAAGTTTAGTGTTATGGGCTAAACGGTTTTTAGAATACGAACATTTCTCCTGAGAAATATAGATAAACGTTTCGGTTAAGCTATAATAATGTAATGTCATGTAAGACTAATTATTTTTGGAATCCGATATGTTTACACGAGTAATTTAAATTTCACCAGTGCGAAAGTTTCGGTTTAGCTCATGACGCAAGTCAAAGTCATGCTACTTATCTAAAATTTCATAATATTGCGTATTAGGAAAAGTAAACCTTTCCTTTGGGGTAGGGAAGTTGGTAATAGGTAGTTTTTCATCCCTCTATTGAGCTTTTACTCACATTTAAACGTAATAATTAACCTTTTATATAAACTATAGCTGGAGAACGACTAATGACATTAGAGCAACTTGGGCATCTATTATATCAATTTTACAAAAGCAGCAAATGATCACGGCGTATGCAGGACCAGGAGGCTGGAATGATCCTGATATGCTTCAAATTGGTAATGGCCATCTTACCTTAGATGAGCAAAAAAGTCATTTTTCTATTTGGGCTGCTTTGAAATCACCCTTACTACTTGGATTTGATGTAAGTTTCATTATCATAAAATAATTTATGAATTGAAATTATAGTGATTTAGTCTACGTGTTATATATACATAGATCAGAAATCCTCCTCCGGATGCAAAAGAAATAGCGTTAAATGAGGAAATAATAGCTGTGAATGTAGGTCTAACCTTTTTCTTTATTTGTGGTTATCTTTTTAAAACTATTAATCATCTCAAAAAAATATATTTATATGTAAATATTATATTATCTCGTGAATAGCAAGATCCTCTCGGAAAGTCCGTGTCCATTGTTTCACGCACAGTCTTTTATGATATTTGGACTGGGCCACTCGTTGATGGTTATATTGCAGGTATTCATGCAAAAATATGATGAATATTTTAACAATCCACTATTTTATTATATTTGATTCTTAATTAATATTGCCAACATATTTTGTAATAGTTTTGTTTAATCGTGGAGAAATTCCACGAGTAATTACATTATATTTCGCGTCTCATTGTGGTCTTGAAGGTGAAATTGCAGTTCGAGATCTTTGGGAACATGCTGATAAAGGAAATTTTACAACAAGGTTTGTTTAATTATCAAAATTTTGAATTACCAAATTACAAATACATCCGTTTTGTAATTCATTATTGATTTAATAATAAATAATTCAATACCAACATTTATCAGTTTCGTCTCAAGAGTCCCAAGACACGGTGTAACAGTTTTAAAACTTACAGGTGGTATTCGGGTTTTAAAACATAATGAGCCAGTATTTTTACGATATGTTTGGAATGATGATATTGTCGACGATCAAATTGATATTTCAATTAACGGCGATAAAGTTTATTAGAATTAAAGAATGTATAACTGTTAAGTAGATTATTTAAGTTCGGATTTAAGATTAGACTTAAATAGAAATGATTAACTATTAGTAATATTGGTGGTCAAATTTTAGAAGAAAATTATGAAGCTATAGCTTAATAAAATGAATATTTTTTGGTATCTTTGAACTTCAAGGACCATTATAGCATACAATATATTCCAAAATTTACAGCTTTACTGTACAAATAAGGTTTTTATTAATTGTTAAAGAGAGCGTAAAGGAAAAAAATGCAAAAAGTCGCGCCATATAAGTAAAAAGAATAAATAATAAATATATAGATATAAATGAAATAATATCAAAAAACATATAAATACGTATATGAGTTATGTAGAACAGTGCAATTTAAATAATAAACATAATAGATTAAATGTCTATATAACCCTTTACTGATGATAAAAATGACAAAATATGTAAAAAAAAATTTTTTTATACAAAATATTATGTGTTCATACTCAAAAAATCCAGTACATAAAAAAAAGAGACAAATGTTCAAATAAAGAATAACCGAAAATTCTTAGAAACACATGAACTTGCTTCTCTTTGCCATAAGTTCTTCCATACGATTTTCTAATTGCCTTCTTGCTTTTTCCGCGCTCTCTTTAGCTTTTCTTTCTTCTTCCAAAACAGTTTCTATAACTTTCTTTTCTTCTTGCACAGATGATTTCGCATTTTCATATTGTGCTGTAGTCTCATCTAATTGCGATTTCAATCGTTTAATTTGATCCACTAGATCCATTTTTTCACGTTGTAGTATTTGTAATTGTTGTTTTGCAACGCGAAGATTTGTTTCACTTTCCGCCAATGAATTTTCTAACGTTTCAACAACTTGTCGAGTTTCGATACTTTCTCCTTCCATTTTTGCAACCTTCCTATGTAATTTATGTATCTCCACTGTAAGTTCAACTGCCGGTGTATTAGAAAGATCTATATTTAAGCCGTTTCTTGAATTCGGTCGCGACGACGAAAGAGGAATTCGTGGAGTCGGTGATGCACATCCAGGAGTTGATGATCTTGAACCTGAAGTTGGAGGTGCTGACGGTAAAGGATGACTTGGTGGCGGTGTAGGTGGTGGTGTCATTGGCTGATTTGCTATAGCCGCGACTCCAGGCCGTTTTTTCTTAGCTGCATCTGATGCATTTGACATTACTGACATGGTGGAAACTCGGAATCCACCAACTGCATCAAGATCTGTGGCTAACATTCCACTGGCAAGTGACATTTCATGCAATGACTCTTCATCACTACGTGATTCTAATTCAATGATTTTTTCTTGCAGTGCTTTTATTAAGTTACTTTGTTGAATAATAGTGCTTTCTTGTCGCAAGAGTTTAGAATGTATAGAATTATCTAAACTTTGAGTACGTGCACCAGCATGTGGTGAAACATTTCCTAAAGGTCCTTTGAGCGATTTCAGTCCAACTTGAGTCATTTCTTTTTCAAGCCTTAGATTAACTTCAGCCAATCTTGTGATTTCCTTTTCCATCTCCTTATGTTCCTCTACAGATTTTTGTTTTACACAAGAAACTTCATTTTCTAATTCAGAAATCTTTGTATTTAATTCTGAAAGTTGTATAGCTGCTTCATTTCCATCTTGACCTACTGAATGTAATTGTTGTAGTAAAGTATCAATTTTTTGATCAAGTTTTTTTCGTTCTTCACAGAATGCAAAGTTAGCTTGTTCTAATCCTTCTTTTTCAGCTTCAAGTTCATGTATTTTTTCTTTAAATCTCAAAATTGAATTTCCGGAAACATCATCTTTACTAACATATTGAAGTGTTTTGAGTTCACTTTCTAATGATTTTATTTTTTGTGTCAAAATAGACATACGGGATTGAGCCTGGAGAATTTTAACATTTAAATTCTCATTTGTTTGTCGTAAAATTTCATTTGTAGAAGACAATTTTGCGAGTGCAGGACTTGTAATTGCATCGTTCAGTGAGGTCTCGCCTGTTGAAGAATAAATCTCTCTCATACTCTTCATTTCTATGAGAGAATTATCCAACCCATCAATTTGTTTTTTTTGCTTTACTAAATATTCACCGGTATCTTCGTATTTAGCTGCCGACTCTGCAAAATCTCCAGCTAACGACTCCAATTCTTTTTGAAGCCTTTCAACTTGTTTTAGAAGTTCTTCATTATCTTTTTCTTTTTCTTTCTTATCAGATTCAAGTTTTTGAGTCATCTCTTCTAATTTATCAACACGTTCCTGATATGTTTTGGATTCCTTACGTGCCTTTTTCAATTGTTTATTAAGATCTTCAACAACGGAAACATCAACCTTTTGGAAATCATGGATTAAAGCATCTTTGTACGCGTCGTCAAGTTCGGCTTGTAAATTTATACATCGTTCTTTAAGCTTGTTAATTTCTTCTGCAGCTTCTTTAACTTTGGAGCTTGCTTCATCACGACGTTTTTCAGCTTCTTGAATTTGAAGTTCCAAAGTCTGAATGAGATTAGTTTGTTCTGCTGCTGCTGCTTTAGCTTCTTCGAGTTCAGCCTTAATTTTAACTAAGGAAGCTTTCAATTCAACATATTCTGGGTTGTTTAATAAGTCATCATCTGGATTTACTACTTTAACTTCTAGCTCCATAACAAGTTCAGATGATACACATTCACGAAGTTTTGTTTGAATACTGCAAAGTTTAACCTCAAGCTCATTGACACGTTCACATTCGATGGCTTCTGAAATTCTTGCATTATCAAGTTGAATTTTTGCTTTTTCCGTTGAAGCCTCTAATTCTTTGAGAAGAGCATCTTTAGAGGAAAGTAATTGTTCCTTTTCCAGTATAGCAGCATTGGTTTCTTTCAACTTGACTTCAAGTCCGATTACAACCTTCGAACGATTCTCCTCATGTCTTTTTGCTTCATCTAACTGTAATTCTACAGTAGCAAGACTCTCTTTGAGTTTAGCAATTGTATCCAAATCCATTTGTGATGAATTTTTTTTTTCAGCAAGTTCTTCTTGCAATGAAGAGATCATTGATTCAAGCGTAGCAATTGCTACTTTTTGTTCGGCTTCTTTGACTTCAAGCTCCATTATTAATTCTTTTTCACGTTTAAGATATTGGTCACGCTCTTGTTCTGCAGCCATCAGTTGAGTTCCCAGTTCTGCTAATAGTTCATTCTGTGCACCCATTTTATGCTTAGCATTAAATAATTCCTCTCGAAGAATAGAAACATCTTGTTCGTTAGCTTCGTTTGACGCGGACGATTCCTGGAGTTGAATTTCCAAAACTTGAATCCTGTTTTCTCCTTCATCACGTTGCCTCAAAGTATCACTTAGTAATATAGATAAATCCTCAAATTTCTTGCTAACTTCTTGATTATCTTGCTTAGATTTTGTTAACTCTTCTCTCATTTGCTTTAGTTCTCCCTCAAGTGTGACTACAAGTTCCTTTTGTGCGCCAAAATCTTTTTTTAAAAGACTCAATTCTATGAGAGCATGTTCTTTTGCTTGAGTAGTTTCCTGAAGTTCAGCTTGTAACTGATTAATAGTTAGACTTTGGTCAGACTTTAAAGCATTTAATAATTCAATTTCTTCCTTTATCTTTTGTACATTCTCGGATTCTTTTTGGGCATTAGCAAGTTTTTGTTCCAATTCTTGAATTGATTTTTCTAATTCTAATTTACGAAGTAACAATGTGGCAATGGTTTGACTTTTAATTTCGATTTCAGCTTGAAGTTCTTTAACTTGACATTGCAAAGTCAACAATTCGTTATCAATATTTTCTGACTGTTCTTTTTTCAAAGTTTCATCATTATTATGAATTGATACATCAACTTGTTCTTGGCGTTGAACTCCTTTTGCTTCGTTTTGTAATTCATCAACAGATTCTGTGGGTGTATCATTAACTGAATTTTTTGACAACTGCTCTTTAAGAACTTGAATGTTAGCTTCAATTTTCAAAACTTCTTGATCCTTATCTTGATTCTCTTTCTCTTGCTGTAAAATAATTTCCAAAGCTTTTCTTTGTTCCTCTTTTAAATGTTCTACTTCTTCTCTTAACCTTTGAATAATTTCTTGCTCATCTAATTCACTAGTCGTAGCACTGTAATCGGTACATTCGCTAGCAACAACAGACCTAACCTCTAACTGTTCTGAATGTGTTAATGCATCACGCCTCTTGATCTCTTCATTTAATTCTTCAACTATTTCCAAAGTTTCGCGATGAGTACATTCCAATCTCGCGAATTCCTGTTTAATAGCATCTAATCCTTGTGATTTGTCCCGATGAAGTAATTCAAGCTGTTTTATTTCATTCTGTAACTTTTGTACTATTTCAGCATGGGTTTGATCACGTTTTTCATTATCTTTAGTCTCTACAGTTAAAGATTTAGTCCTACGATGTTGTGTAATGCGCTTTGGAGGTGCAGTATCATTGTTGCTGGGTTCATTTAATTTCAAAGTTGGTGGCAAGGACATTCGGTCCGTATTAATACGCTTTAAATTGTGAAACCGGGATTTTGGTGTCCTTGGTGTCGTAGGTGATGAAGGTGTTGAAGGTGTAGAAGATTTTGAATCAGAATCAAAAATGTCGGAGTGGCAAAGCTTTGCTTCTGTTAATTGTTGTTGAAGTTCATCAATTTCACACAGACATTCTTCATATTTTGATTGAATTTCTGCAAATTCTGTAACTGTTTTTGAATGAGCTTCTTGCAAATTCAGTAATTTTGATTCTAATGTAGCCACAATGAGTTGTTCTGGTTTTTTTATATAATCTTCCAAAGAAGCAGGTGAAACAGATCGACCACAATCAGGAAACTCGGTTTCATGAGACTTAAGCCTTCTTAATAGTTCCAACTCGTGTACCAAGTCATCAGCTTTCTTTTCAAGTTTCATAATCCTTCGATCTCTATCTTGAATTTCGTAGGCCAACAATTTTTGGTTCTCTTCCAGAGTGCATTTTGTCCTCTCTTCTAATTCCAAGTATGCAGCTTCGCGTTCTTCCAACCTTTTTTCGAGCCTTTCAATAGTTTTACTGAATTTTTCAACTTGTTCTTCACTTCCTTTCAGCCTTGATTCCAAATCGCAGATGTATCCTTCACTATTTTCTGAATTATTTTTCAATTGTACAATCTTATTTTTTAATTCATTAATCAACTCTTGATCTTTTTGTTGTTCCAACACAAAAGTTTCCAATTTACGTTCTAAATCCCTAATGTATTGTTCGTTAGTACTTTCATGTTCGCTTAGATTATTAATTTTTAATCTCAATTCATTAATAAGAGTGATATTTTGTTCATTGATTTGTTCTGCATGCACAAGTTTTGATTCTTGTTCTTGCATAACCGTTTCAGTGTGGCTTAGAGCAGCCCTCGTAAGTGCTAATTGAGATTCTAAATTTGAAATTGATTTTTCGTATTCTTCAATTACAGGTTCTACAGCTTTTTGAAAGTTTGCCAGTTTTAGCTCTTCCTCCGCTTCTTCAGTTATGGACTCTAAACTATTTTGGGAAGTAAATTTAGAATTTGTTGGAGAGGCTACATCAGAAGAATTACGTAGAGACGAAGAATCCATATTTTCTTGATGAATGGCAAGTTCAGCAGAAGTTTTTGCATATTTTTGAGATAATTCAGAATAAGATCTTTGTAATTCTAATAATTGTTCTTCAAGCACTTCAATATCTTTGTCATTCTGTGATTTTGAAAATTCACCAGCATTTGTTACTATAGAAAGACTCGTTGAGGACCTTTTTGATCCTCCACCATGTCCTCCATACATCATTGTAGGAGTATTCCTTCCAGACATCATTGTAGGAGTATTTCTTCCAGACATCATAGTAGGAGTACTCCTTCCAGAACCACAATTTTCACTTCCTTCGATTAAACCATTGGGTAAACTTGAAGTTTTTAGAGATTTAATTTCTCTTCGCAATTTTAAAACCAATCCTCGTAAATGATCTAAATCATTCCAGCCAACTTCTTCAGCATTAACAGTTGCACTATTCTTGATATTTCTCGCACGATTAGCATATTTAAGAGTATTTAAAGACTCAGTAAGATTTGATTCAGTAGGTGACACGCAAGCAATCATTAAAGTTCTTGCATTACCACCTAAAGAGTCTTGTAGTAAACGAGTAAGTTTAGAATCACGATATGGAATATGAGTTATGTGTTTAGCTTTTGTAGGATCACCAAGAGCAGAAATTACGTTGCCTAGAGCGAGAAGACCCGAATTTATGGAGATACCTTCCTTCGCACGTTCACCTATAGCAGATGTTCGTTTCAACTGTTTTATATAGTAACCCAAAATTGGTAAAAAAAAATTTTTTTAGTACATATATTATATAAGGAATGTAAAAAATGTGATAATAATATAATACATACCCTCTCACTACCAGCCAAATCCACAAAATGAAATTTACTTGAAATAGAAACACAATCACTATCATCCAATCTTCTACTCATTCTCAAACTACTTCCTGGCCTCATTTTTGAAGGAGTTGATGGTCTACTGGTAGGTGATACTGGAGAATTTGGAGGGTTATTAGAGTTGGCATATTGAGTCATCGTGACACTAAATATTGCATGGGATCTCGAAGATAGAGCATTCATATCTGTTGCCCCTACTTGACGATTTTGAGAACCTCGAGATAAGTGACTTTATGTATAAGGAATATAGAAAAAAATAAAATAAAATAAAATAAAAATAAAATAAAATAAAATAGTAATAGACAAAACAGTGATAAAATATATTTATAAATAAATAAAATAGAAAATGAATAAGATAATAATAAATAATGATAGTAAAAAATTATAAAATTAAAAAATTATTAAGCAATTTTAAGTCAAATAATAAAGATTACCTCATAACTTCTTCAACACCATTAACCCTAATTTCTTGTAATCCATTCCAAATTATATTTCCTTTTGAATCTTCTCTTATGGTAACTTGAGGTTTGTCACCAACATTGTCTGCAAGCAAATCTATTAAATCTTCATTATAAATCTCAATGAAACTAACTTTAATTGAAAATTTTCGAGATTTTAATGTTGAAGAATTCATTGTCTTAAATAGAGTTGAGATTGCTCGTGGAATTATTCCTTTGGACTCTGAAGGAATGTCATGTTTGTTTGCGGTGCCCATTGTGTGGGTTTTACCAGATGAAGTTTGACCATAGGCTAGAATCGTTACATTGTAACCTTTAGGAAAATAGTTGATACAACTTGTTAATAACGTTGTTTACATACTTTATATTCTTCATTCAATTTGACTACATTGTCATCTAATCTAATTAATATATGTATGTATCATGCTTGAGATTATGTACCCCGGATTGGATCGGTCCGATTCAAATCGGAACAGTTCCGACGAAAATTTTGTAATTTTGGCCAAAATTATAAAAATTATTCTAAACACTAATTCTGACACTAATGACACTAACGCTAATGCAGTATGCTAATTCTGCCAAAATAATTTACAAAATTCCGGACGATTCCAATTTGGGGTACGTCATATACTATCTATATCGATATCATTCTATTGACAAAATTCCGAATATATATAAATAATATTTCCTTGGTTCAATCATTAATAAAATTAAATTTTGTATAAACACTTTTGGTTTTTGATATATACAAAAGTTATCTAAATCACAAAGTTTTTATAATTATTCCAATATATATCATTTACATATAGGTATAATTTAATCTCTTACTATTCATTAAAAACTTACCCTCTAAAAACTGATGGACTAATTTCTCGACGCCTTTTTCATAGACTTCAGGCTGACCAGATTCGGGACCAAAAACGTAATCAAAATTAAAAGATTGTTTCTTTTCTCCTTGTACCACCACCACCTGATTTGGAGATTGTTGAGAAGTAGTAACTACAGGGCGTTGAAATCGAGATTGCTTTACAGATGAAGCTTCATTTACTATTGGTCTTATTCGGATAGCTATAATGAGAAAGAGATTGTAAGCCTATGTTTAACGTGTTATTTAGTAAGTGAATAAAGGTTTCTTTTTTATCATAATACACTTACCAACTTGTACAGAAGTCTTTTCCGAACTCCCGGTAGTAGCCATTAGCTTTTGAGTGGTGGTCGTATTTTAATAACTTATATCTTTTAATTTTTTTTTTTTTATATGTGTAGCCGAGAGTATTGGGTAGTAAATATATATAATAAGGAACGGAAAGGAATTTGGGTTCCAGCCCTCTTGTCAGATATATATTTGCACTAAATTGAAATATATATTACACAATCTTTAAAAATACTTTTAAGATTTAAAAAAAAAAAAGAAAAAAAAAAAAAAAAAAGATAAACGTCGAAATGTAATAAAGGAGATTGTCGTAGAATTAATGTAGTAATTGTATAAAAAAGGAATGAAAGGAAAATATGAAAAGGTCGGTTTAAGTGTCAGGTAGAATAGAAAGATCAATAGGATCAACGCTGTGGTGAAGTAATATCCCAACAAGCTGTCAAAGCGGATAAACGTGACGCTTCGGTATTAAAAAAAAAAAAAAAAAAAAGATTCAATTTTTTTTTTTTTTTTTTTTTTTTTTTTTTTTTATATTGACCTTCTTTCACAGTTGAGAAAGGATTTTTTTTTTAAAAAATTGAAGTAACAACAGCTTTCAGGTTTAATATTTCACACACTGCAAATACATCAATTTTTTAATAATAGTTGGTGCATTAAGATGTTGTCGTACTTCGCTTTCATTACTACTTTATGCGATCTACGGCATTTCGGAATATTTGATTGGTGTTAATCATATTGGAATGTAGCATTAGCATTATTGTTGATCGACATGGTCTTTGGCAACAATAGATGTTCAATGGCATCATATTTTAAGTCATTAGAAAAAAGCACATGTTGGTAATTTGGAAGATTTAATTCATTTCTTTACTTATATGTTTAAACGATTTTTCAAAAAATTTCTCTTACATTTTTCATTTTATAATCTTTAAAAGCATAATGTCGAAAGAACTTTTTATACCGTAATAGGTAACCAAAAGAAATGAGCCAAATCATGATCGTAAATAAAACTTTATCGCTGTGCATATGATTACATGAGTCTTGTATATAATTGAGCCCATTGTTAGATTACTTTCAGAATGTTTTGATAAGAACGAATCCATAACGTAAAGATTATTAATGAAGATGTGATGGATATAAAAGGCTTTCTAAAATGTGCTCCAAAAAGTTTCAACAATATAGTACTAAACTTTTCTGTAATATTATTATGGAATCAAACTTTCTGTAATATTATTTGATCAAATAATAATAATCTTACATTCTTGTGTATAAATAAAAAAGCGAGCATTCAATTTCTGTACAGTAATTACTGTGATTAAACATTTCGTTTTTTACCTTATACGACTTATACGTAGTATCATAACATTGCATGAATATCATTCCTTCCATATTCGTGTATAATATATTACACCAAGTATAACACAAATTAACGATACTGAAATTTATAAGATTAATTTTAACTTTTATTAATTTTGCGTTTTGTATAACCGTGATTATACTTTCGAAAACGACAGTACATTAACTCTAAAAAAACTGTAGCGTTTCTCCTTACATCGTGCATTGTCAATATTATCCGAAACTCATTGATCACATTACACATGAATTAATTAATGGAATCCGGTTATATGTGTCTTTAGGATACAATATTTTCCGTGCCGTTCCACTCTCCCAATTGTAACCCTTAAAAATCACATGATCTGCATAAACGAATCAAACAGTAAGGGACTAATAATTTGGTATAAACAAACCCGCAGGAGAATATAAATATTAATAAAATAATTACAGATTTGTGAAATTGTCTATTCTTGTCTGCTTATACGCAGCAATTCATGGATTCGATTTTGCATATGTACGCATGGTCGTAAATATGCATCTGAAATTAAAAGCTTGTAGGGTTAAACATTCGTGCATAAATACTCAAAATTGATGTCACAAAGTGACTTCATATAAATACATTACTAGGATGACCCTGTCTAAGTCTTACATATAAATCTATTAATATTCGGTTATAGGCTTCTAGTCATAATTGTCCGAATTGTAGAACGTAATAATAAACCAGATCTTAAGTTAGACGATCCTCAATTTACCTATATAGTATGCATATACTAACCAATATGTTTGTTTCTATTTTTAGTTAACCATCATGATAATATCATAATTAACTCGTACTATACCTATTTTTCTAGTTAATAGAATTTCTAATTTTGTGTGCTATGACTTTCGAGCTGTGTTTATGCTGCAATTTATAATGTAAGCCAAGAACTTTGACACACCTTAAAGCATAAAGACGTGGTGACTCAAACCAGGCTTCATATTTAGAGTAAACGCTAATTTATTTAGTTTTGTGTGAAACCTTTAATTCTAAGAAAAGAAATTCTCGTTCAAAATTCTGAAACAATCAACATCTTCAGTTCTGTAAAGAATTGCTTTACTAAACTTGATGCATTAAAGAAACTACCTTTAAATAAATATCAAGTGATTCGTTGATATAATGTAGGCAAGACCCTATTTTTCAATGTAATTATTAAGTTAAATCGGTTAATACCATAACAAATTATAATTTTGATGATAATGAACTTTGAGAATAAAGTCGGTGTATATAGATAAAGTTTTTGTACGTACTACGTACAAGGAAAAAATAATTCGTTTTGCTCACAATATTTTGATACTGTTTTGGTGCTGATCTGCGTGACGTATTCACTATTATACTGTATACTAACAATTATGAAAATAATCCTTTCTTCCTAATCAAGTTAAATGATTATCGTTTACCAATCAATTTCCAAATATTTGTTTAAACGATATAAAAATTAACATTAATGATTTATTGTAATTAGTAAAAATTGTTACTATGTTTGTGTATTATTGGAAATTTAGTTTACAAAAATTACTAATAACTTTTTATTTATTTTATACTAATCATGGTTGTGCATCAGAGCACAAGTTCTATTGTAAAATGCCGGAGATTCCTCCAACTTCCGGCCCACAGTCGGAAATTTTCCGGTTTTATAATCTATTTCGACTGTAGTTCCGGTTTAAAAAAAACTCCCCAAATTCAGCAAATTCCGGCCGGAATTGATAAATTTTGCACAAGATTGTTCAAAATTTACCAATAAACACGGAAAAAGCACTTCAAAATGAAAATAATCTTACATTAGGTAATATAATATACATTTTTTAAATACATTTTAATAAATTAATGTTAAAACACTGATTTACTATCGCTATAGTATAGTTGGTTGCTTAATGCCGGCCAAGCTCTGATGCATCTGGCCTGGAATTTTGGCCGATCTGAATTTTGGTAATTAATTTCCCATTGGTCGAAAATAAATCGCGGATTGTAAATGCTTTGACATTAAGAAATAGGAGATAATTTTCAGAAAATCGAAATTTTTTTTTTTTTTGTGATTTAAGGTGATCTCTTGGTTAGTGATTTATTATTAGAATTTTAGGCAATTGTAATGAAAGTACAACTAGCCACTGCGTTTTTAGTGCCATCTACACTAGATGCTTCTACCTGCAGCCCAAACTAGAATTACCTATTTAAACTTTCTGGTCACAATCTTTACCATACCCCATCTTAACTTAAATATAATCTTACTACAGTTGTCCCTCCATATAGTCATCTCCCATATAATCACATCATAGGTAATCACATTTTTATTTTGGCCAAACCATAATTTAATTTATAAGAAAAAAACTTCTATATAAGCACAACCTCTTTATAAGCACATTTTTAAAAAAAGTTACTATGTGCCCAACTGTGTGATTGTATGGGAGGATGACTGTACTTATAATTATAAGCAAAGCATTAACAAGAATGTAATTAGAATATCTTAACAACATATTAACAACTAAAAGAATAATTATATTAAATAAATAATAGCATATCTAATTAATTAAAAAGAGAACAAGAAAGTTTAATATATAACAGAAAAAAGTATCAAAAACAGAAATAAGTAGCTTTATATTTAATTGTATTATAAACAAACTATGAATATTATTAAAACATATATATTGACAAAATATTCATTTTGCTTTTTTGCATATTTAATTATATGTACCAATTCAATAATAAATTTCACAAAAATGAAATCAAATATATTTGAAAGTTTTAATAACTGTATATTTGTATAAATAACAATTATTTTTAAAGCAAAAGTTATACTATTATACAAGAGTAAGATCAAATTGTGTTGGATAATTTTTAATAGTAATAGTAATTAATATAAGAATCTAAAAAGATATATTATACAAATTAAAATTAAGCTATACAAAAAACTCTTTCTAATGATCACTAGTAGAGAGTTGAGTAGCTATAGTAATAGTTTGTAGTAAAAGAGATTAACTTTTTCTAAAGACTCTTTGCTATTTATTTGGTATGCAAGCCAAAAGCCTTGTTAAGATGAAAATACAAGTAGCACTCTTGGCAAGCAAAAATTTTGGTAGACAAAAGCTCTGTCAATAAAGTTCTATAGACTACAGGTTTAAGAGGTCTATAATAGTAATTTTTAAAACAAACAAAATATTAACCTTGCTTAGAGGACTCTTCTTTATATTCGACATGCAAGCCAGAAACAAACTATGCAAAGAAAAAAAAGGCAGATAACACTTCTAGATATAGAAATTTTGGTAGAAAATAATTCTATTGACAAAACTATTTGGACATTTTGGAATCCAGAAGTACAGTTTTCAACACTTTCTTGAACTTTCTATACTTGTTTTTATTCCATCATCATTTTTCACTAATTTTTTTTAAAAAAATATAGGGATTTGGCTACTTCTCTCTAAATAATCAATATTGTTTACCACTTCTATTTTTAGAAGTTCTGGTTGTGATATGATATATTAAAGACACAACAAATATGTGGCAATTAATATTAGTAGATTTAACTTGTAAAAGAGTTTTAGTTTGTTTTTAAATACTTTTATTAGTATTATGTGAGATATACGTTATCTCAAAGATATTTGTATAATATTTTTTTAACCTAGTACAGGTTTTTTTTTTTAAAAAAAAAAAATTTAGCAGTCTTGTCTTCACTTTATTAGACTTTGTAATAATTATCTAAACTATTAAAATTTTCTGAAGAGTTATTCTTTCCAGTATCTAAATTACAAATAAAGACTCACCCGGTTGCTCATTGAGTACCTATGTGTGACCTGCTATAGTAAGAATTGCCTCTGTATTACCTTATTCTGCAATTGGCTTCGATAATATGTCAATAGCTGGTTCTTACTACCTGTTAAGACTATATATCAGTTTTCTACCAATCTGAACATTGTCCTTCTACAATCCATTTCATCACTTTTTTCTTAATTATTTCTAGAACTAACAACTAGGGTGCGGGACGAGCCAGGTCAGGCCAGGCCCCTTAGACCCGAAACTCAGCCCGAAAATTATTTGCAAGCCTGAGCCCGGCCTGTGAAAAAAAAAGCCCGTAAAGTAAACCAGGCCAGGCCTTATTTAAAACTATACCTGGCCCGGCCCGGCCCATATATTTATACAAAATTTTTGCTTTAGCAGTTCTTTGTTTCAGTGATAAACTTTTAACTTTGGCATGATTAGTACTATCTTGGATTAATTATAATAAATTCAGAAATATCAAAGAAGGAGGAAAGGAAATTTTGCAACTGTATATTACGCACTTTGGATTAATAATTGATAGAAAAATATTGCACTTAAAGTGATTTGTGATTCAAATGAAAATGTGCAAGAGTTTATTCAGGTGATTATATTATTGTTTTGAATTATGTAAAAAAAGGTTCGTTACGGCAAAATCTTGTACAAGTATAGCAATAATGATATATTAAGCTATAAAATTTCAATCCTATTCTTTGGCACAATCCAATTTTGCTTAAACGAAGTCTTTATTAATTTCAAATTTCGCCAAAAATTTGCTTTTAAAAAATTGTGTAAATTTTCAATTTCTATTATTTGGCAAGTTTCGTTTTTGTTCAAACAAAGCCTTTATTCATTTCTAATTTTTCAACGAAAATTTGTTTTTAAAAAAATTGGGTAAAATTTTAATTCTTATTATCCATTTCATTCAAACGAAGACATTCATTTCTAATTATTTTGCGACAAAAATTAGGTTTTAAAAAACTGTATTAAACTTTCTAATTATTATCTTTCGTTTCTTGCCGAAAATAAAAATTTTGTTTTTAAAAAATTAAATTAAATTTCGATTCCTATTTTTTGGAAAGATGCATTTTCGTTCAAATGAAAGCATTTATTTATTTCTAATTATTTTTTATTTCTTGTCGAAGACGAAAAATATATAAACAAATATAAACATATAAAATTTTTTACTTGGATTTCATTTATCATAATTCTTTATACATTCTTGACAAATATTATAAATATTGGTTACTTGGAATCCTAACTTGAGATTCATTTTAAACCAGTTGATCATATTAATAGTGGCACCCTTTTTAAGTAGTTATAAAGGTTTAATTTATATTCGATTTTATTTTAAGGTTTATTGGTTGAATAAATAGTTCTTTTCATAAATTATGGACTTGTAAATATCTTCACTTCTGTTTAATAAGAGACTATTTTCAACTTTGTTTTCTTTCTTATTTAGTTTTTCTTTTTTCTTAACCATGCTTATCTATTCTTTAACTTCTTGTATTGCATGATCCTCTTGTCCAAATTCAGTATATACTAATATTGCTTTAGTTTCTGCATCTTCAATATTATCATTCTTTAGTATTTCAATTTCACTTTCATTCAGATTCATTTTCGCTAGTCTTGTTAATACTGCTTCTTCTTTTTTCTTAAAGATAGAGTCTTGCTTATCATCTGTATATTTATGTTTTCTCTTTAAGTTTTCTTCTCAGATGCTTGTTTCTTTTTCTTGCATATTAAGCTCCATTTTTGTTAAGATATATAATATTTCTAATCTTTTTTGCTCACTCAGCTTGAGATATTCTTTCTTCATACTTGTTGTAACTTCAACTACTTTGCCAATTAGCATCTGTTCTTCGAGTGATAATTTTTTATCTTGATCAACCTTATATAGAGCCCATTTATATGTTTCTAATACACTATAAATTGTTGTTATAAATTCTGAGTTTTGATACCCAAGATACTTCGCTACGTGTCGATCTATATTTAATGTGAATTTACTTTGCTCTGTATACACTTTTTGCTTTTATTTTCTAGTACTAAGGCAATCAATATCTTTAATTAATATTAAATCTATGTGTTTACTATTTTATATATTAGATTTGTGTTAAGAGTATGTTGTGTGATTTTTCTTCCAAAGTTTCTAGAATAAAAATTTAATTTGTTATAGATAAACATGTGATGATGAACACGTAGTTGTTTGTTTTGTTTATAAACAAGAATGTTTGTTTTGTTGCTTGATTTTCTAGCAGTATTAGTTTTGTTTGTTGTTCGCCTAATTTGTATGCATCTGTTTTTTCCTGTGATGATCAATCTGCAAGACAGGATAAACACAAATTCCCCAAAATTCTAAAAAATTTTTAAAACTTTTTCTAAAAATTTAAATATTTCTAAGTATTATGAGCCCTGGCTATTAAAGAGCAAAACTGTTCTAAGTAACTATAGTTGATTTTTTTTGCTCTATCTTTTTTTTTAAGGCTACTTTAGTTGTTGATTTAGTACTGGTTATAATAGTGCTTTTGTCATGTTTATTTTTACTTTTTTATTTTGTCTTTTTTTTTTTTGGTTTTTATGCAGTTATTTTAGTAATATTTGTTTTGATATTTCCTCTTTTTTTTTTCTTTAATTGTGAAGTTTTTTTATTAAGTAGTTAGAAGTTTTTTTTCTACTTGGAAAATTAAGAAAAAAAGATTTAGGATTTAAGAAAGAAAATACTTAAGGGTAGGGTGTAACTATTTCCAAATTCATATAAAATAGATTGTAGATCAACTTTGTGTAACCAATATCAT
>CAJVPY010001433.1:0-19475 GCA_910591965.1 Dentiscutata erythropus | reverse complement strand
AATTGATTATATTTATTAAGCAGTTAAATATTATAATGAATGAGATTAATTAGATATCGATATTACTGGCTAGTTTTTGTTACTATTTTCGGCACTACCAACTGTTATATAATATAGAAAATATTAAATTTCCTGCAAATTTTTGTCCAAAATAATAAAATCATATATACTTATAGCACTATATAAGTTAAAAATAAAAATTTATTGATATTTTAAAGTTAGCTTTTCCAGGCTTTTCTTAAACCGATATTGTATATACAGATTGTAATTCCCTCTCTGGCAAAAATTAACAACTCTTTTTTATTAAATTTTTTTATAGTTTGATATAATATGTCCAGACCTATGTTAATACAGCTAGACAATACTAACGATATTTCTAACAAATACACATATAGTATACGTGTGTCAACTCTATAGTTAGTAGAAGACATTAGCAAATGCATCCTATAAGAATGCTATACTCATAGTCTTGAATTAGATATTAGCAGATGCATATTGTAAGAACATCATACAAATAATTTAAGTGCTGCCGAGGGAAAATAAGACTTTCAAGAGTTTCATCTGATGTATTATCTAATTGAAATCCCGAAATCATATTTTCCCTTGGTAGCACTCATATAATGGGTTTCAAAATTAAAAAATTAACAAATAAGTGCTGTATTTCAAAAAGAGGTAGGATTTTTTCAATAGCATTTTTATTATGTTGAATTATAATTTGGAAAAATAAAATAAGCCTGATTTTATTTAAACATGATGTAAATGATCTAAATAAATACAAGAAAATAAATATATCAAACATTAAAAATATCAAAAATAAAGTGTCAAAAAATAAAAGTTTTGATTTACCCTGGTGCTTGTTCGTAAATATGAAGTACTTTAATATATATTCATATTTGTATCTATTGACAGTATTGGGTGATGTTCTGCAAAACCGGATCCACTTGGATCCAGTTTTGCAGAACACTAGTACTGGGTGGGTTAGTAGGCAATTCTAAACAAGCAAAGAATTAGTAGTGCCTAGGGTCTCAATCAGCAGGTGGTTTAGATTTTGTTAACAGATAAGTTGGATCTTGAAATTAGAGTAAGTTTGTTGTTAATTAATGGGTTGGGTGGTTAGTTCTTAACTAATGGAAAGAAGGGTTGGGTAATTAGCAAGAGGGTTAGTTGGGCAATTAGCAAGAGGGTTAGTTAGGTAAATAGCAAGAGAGTTAGTTGAGTAATTAGTGGAAGGGTTGGTTGGGTAATTAGTGAAAGAGTTAGTTGGGTAATTAGCGGAAGGGTTGGTTGGGTAATTAGTGAAAAGTGTAATTAGTATATAGGTTCGTTGAATAATTAAAGTTTGAAATTACAACGAATTTAATTAAATCGCGTCATTTTTACCCATGGATTATAAAAAATCTGCACATTTACAAACTGGGATTTTTATTAATTAAAATGCGTTATATTTACTTAATAATTGTAGATCATTTTCTCCAGTTGACTCGCAGATCATTAATTAATCAAGCTCATAAATATTTACATTCTAATTTTCTTTCATTCATATTGATTTTATTCAAATTAATTTAGATAATATAAAAAATGTTATTAATTGAAGTGTTTTAAAATAAGCTACTCAAATTCATGAAGATTTGCCCTTGCAAAATACCAGAATAGCTTGACATTATCACTAGGTATATATAAGAATATTTACTTATCAATGGGTCCGTATTGTTTCACCGACATAGACACCATATTTTACTGACGATTATTTATCGACAAGTTCATTTTACTGACAGTCTATTTTACCGAAGCTCATTTCACCAACAAGTTTTTTTTTGTAAATTACACTAACTTTAACTCTAATTCTAACCTAACCCTAATGATATTGGCCAGAATCACTTTGTCTGTAAAATAAGCTTCGGTGAAATAAACTGTTAGTGAAATAAACTTGTTGGTAAGTAATTGTGAAATGTGGTGTTTGCGAAGTGATTGTTGATGAGCTAATTGAAACCCAACAAAAATTAGAAAAACACGTATAGAAATGCTCATAATAATAGAAAATATAAGTACTTTATACAATAATTAACTTTTTTTTTTCTTAGTATATACATTGAAAATGAATATTAATATATGAATATTAATATGATACTAATGTGATAGGTGGGGGTTCTGATCAACTCATCAACAATCACTTTGGAGATACCCATTTTACTGACAATTACTTATCGACAAATTTATTTCACCAACAGTTTATTTCACTGAAGCTCATTTTACAGACAAAGTGATTCTGGCCAATATCATTAGGGTTAGGTTAGAATTAGAGTTAAAGCTAGTGTAATTTACAAAAAAAAACTTGTCAGTAAAATGAGCTTCGGTGAAATAGACTGTCGGTAAAATGAACTTGTCGATGAAATAATTGTCGGTGAAATATGGTGTCTATGAAGTGATTGTCAGTAAAACAATACTATTAATTAAAATTAAAATTCGTGAAAGTCTGCCATTGCAAGATACCTGACTAATTTTATTCACATTAATTAGTAGATAAGTATAAAATATTTACTATTATGAATGTCTCACTAATTTTATTATTCACATTAATTTATTGGTATAAAGAACGTTTATTAATAAATAGGTTACTCAAAAATTATATGAAAAATTACCATTTAAATACCTGATTAATTTTATTCGTGTTAATTATTATTTAACGATATTCAATTTTGATGATTTGTTTATTTTATGCAGTGTAATCTTACTTACTATTTATGCTTATGTGGTGTAATTTTTTTTTCTATTTATCGTATTTTGTGCTGCCTTTGTGCATATGATCGGCATCTAAAATTTTCTATTAATCTATAAAAGGAAATTCTTTCACCCACCATTTTTATATACATCTATATATCTATATCTATATATATATAATATAAATCGATATCGATATAGATACAAGAAAATTATTTTTTTGAAAAAAAAAAAAAAGATATTTTATCAGATAAAAACAACTTAATTTTATTAAAAAAGCTTCTTTTTTGCGCTTGTATATATATTTTACTTTATGTTTAAGTTTCTACTTTTCGATAATTTTTTTGTTTTGTTTTTTTTTCTTCTGATTTTTTGCCGGTATGATGAATTGATAATTAGTGATCGTCAAAAAACATAACGAAAGATTGTAATGAAAGAATTTATTTTTTTTTTTTCATTGGTTCGATCATAATATAACATGTAAATTTTTTTTTTTTGCATAAAATATAAAAAAAAAGTATATTTTGTATTATATATTCGCTACTATAGTGTCATCTAAAACTGTTGTTTTTGTTACTTGCTGAAAAAAAATAAATAAATAAATAAATATTTCTAAAAAATATATATAAGGCCATACAAATTTGATTACTTGGTTTTCATAACATGAAACTTTTAAATAAACCCGGTCGGCCGGCTTTTTTTTTTAAATTTCATATATAAAATTTTACAAAATTTATATTAATTTTTTTTTTAAAACCCACCCGGTTATTAAAACATATAAAAATTTTTTTTTTGAAATTTTCAAATTTTGACCTGGCCGGGTTATAAAAATCATTTAATTAATTTTGCATGGCCTAATTGGTTAATTCTATTATATTTTATAGCTTATATATGGTATATATGCTAAGCCCTAACATGCGCCTATTTTAACTCTGCTAAGCACATTAAAGCTGCATGTCATTTTCCCTACAAATTATTTATCCAACATTGCATTAGCATTTGATTAGTCACGAATATCTATTGCCATCTGTATGAAATCAGGTTGTAAAAAAATGATTACTAGGAACTATATTAAAGTATTTATTTATTTTTTTTCATTTTAAATAAATAAAAAAAAAATCAACATCAATAAAATTTTCCTTGCCACTATTTTTTTTTTTTAAGCATACAAAAAAAAAATGCACGGCACTATTACTGTACTTTGTTATGTAACTGACCACTGATTACATTCTGGTAAAACTATGAATATTGTTGATGCTTCAGGTTTCATAAACTCCCGAAGCTTAAATGCGCCTATGAAACTTTTTTTAAAAAGCTTTTATCTTATCAATACAACTCAAGAATTTAGCATTCCATTATTTGAAAAAGAAAATATAATTTTAGCTACTGGAAAATTTAGAATAGTTGAATATATAAATGAAAAGAATGAAAAACTTTCTGCTTTAAAAGTAAGTTTAGATTTTATAATTATAAAAAATAATTGTGTTATTGCTATGTCCTAATAATTGCAACAACATTTATGCTTTTAATGGTTATTCTATTTTATTTATTATGGCAATAATATACTAAAATGTATTACTCATAATTTGACTGTTTATTATATATACTCATTAATTAGAATAAGCTTTATTTAGATACTTCTTTATAATAATATGCTATATAATGTATAAATAATGAAATTTATTCTAATAAACTTTTATTTTTTTTACTAATATATGTATAGATTATTTTGAGTAACATTGTGCATCTTGGTATTGAACCAGATGATCTTCCGAAGTTTTCTGCTTTGGTTAATATGATTGCAATAGTAAAAGAACCTCCACTTATCAATGATGATGATGGATTTATGACAGTTGTAATGAGCAACTATATAGATCAAGACCAAAGTGAAACTAAAATAAAATGTTACTACTTAGCAACTGCACCTCATTTGACTCGCTTAACTCCAGCTATAAAAAAAAATTCAATTCTTTATATTAATGGTGAATTTGTTTTGCACAACAATAGGAATTATGTACATGTTAAAACTATGTCCTTTATTGATCATCACAAAACATTAATGAGTGCAGATAGTTCTTTTAAAATTCCATAAGAAACTGAAGATTCTGATAGTTCAAGTAAAGCTATTAGCTTTGCTGAAAAAATTGCAGCAAAATTTGATAATAAACATGTCACAAAAAACAAATCACTAGTCATTAACTTACCTGTAACTAAATCTCCTTCAAAGACTGAACCTTATACACAAATCAATACAAATAAGAAATCACCAGTAACTAAATCTTTTAAAACTAAACCTTCTTCAACACCTAAACTATATACACAAACTAGAAGCAAACACAAATTGACAGACTTGGCAAAGAACATGTTAAATAACTCAAATGAAACAAATTAAACTTCTTCTACTTCTCTTGATGATCAATCTGAATAAGTATGTAATTATATTATATTAATATTTCAATTTCTATATTTATATTGTAAATTTTATTAACATATCTTAAACATTTTTTTTATATTATTCTCAGAATAATAAACTTTTTTTATATATTTTATTATGTACTGTTTATTGAATAAAAAAACTTTATTATTTATTATTTTTAACTTTAAACATTTACAAACAACCTTAATTATAATTTTTTTACAATTTAACTTTTTTTCTCTTGTAAATTATTGTAACCATTAATTAGAAGATCAATTGCGGCTATTAATCCAATTTAGCTTCGAAGGTTACTCTAATTTAGTATTTATAACTTTTAATACATATAATTAATATAGTAAACTCTTAAGTTAAGACAAAGTTATCACTTAATAAATCAAACTTAATTAACAAAGTAGCTTTATTATATGCAATAAAAATTAAAAAGAAATACAACAATAATAAAGAAATATATGCCAATAAAAGGATAAACTAAACTAATAACTAATAAATAAACTTAATTACAATACAAGAAAAGAGAAAAAGAAGTCTAATTTTTATTATAAACTATAAATCTGTCGAAATGGTAAATGCTATTGCAATAAATAACCTTAAATATTGCTATCAACATGGAATAGAAGTTGAAAAGAATGAACAAAAAGCATTTATTTATTATCAAAAATCTGTTGAAATGGTAAATGCTACGCAATAAATAATCTTATATATTGTTATGAAATGGAATAGAAGTTGAAAAAGATAAACAAAAAGCATTTATTAATTATTAAAATCTGCTGAAATGCGAAATGCTAATAGAATATATGAACTTGCAAACTACTATTTTTATGGAAGAGGAATTGAAAAAAATGAATATATGGCATTCATTCATTATCAAAAATCTGCTGAAAAGAAAATTTCACTGCAATAATTATCTTGAATATTGCTATCTATATGGGATAGGGGTTAAAAAAGATAAACAAAAAATATTTGTTAATTATTAAAAATCGGCTGAGATGGAAAAAGCTTCTACAATATATAATTTCACAAGTTGTTATGAAAATGAATAGAAGTTGAAATTGATAAATATAAACTATTTATTTATCGTTATTATCAAAAATCTGCTGAAATGGAAAATGCTATTGCAGTAAATCAATTGAGTATTGCTATGAACATGGAATAGGAGTTGAAAAAGATAAACAAAAAGCATTTGTTAATTATCAAAAATTTGCTATTTTTTATAGAAGAGAAATTGAAAAGGATGAACATAGAGCATTTATTCATTATCAAAAATCTACCAAAAAGGGAAATGACACTGCAATAAATGACCTTGGATATTGCTATCTACATGGAATAGAAGTTACAAAAGATAAACAAAGGTATTCGTTAATTATCAAAAATCTGCTGAGATAAAAAAACTTCTGCGATATATAATTTCACAAGTTATTATGAAAATGAAATAGAGGTTGAAATTGATAAAATAAACCATTCATTTATTATCAAAAATCTGCTATGATAAGAAATGCTACTGCAATAAATCAATTGGATATTGCTATAAACATGAAATAGGATTTAAAAAATATGAACAAAAGGCATTCGTTAATTATCAAACATCTGCTAAAATAGGAAATACTAACAGAATATATGAACTTGCAAACTGCTATTTTTATGGAAGAGAAATTGAAAAGGATAAATATAGAGTATTCATTTATTATTAAAAATCTGCTAAAAAGAAAAATGCCACTGCAATAAATGACTTTGAATATTGCTATCTACATGAATAGGGGTTAAAAAAGATGAACAAAAGACATTCATTAATTATCAAAAATCTGCTGAAATGGAAAAAGCCTCTGTGATATATAATTTTGCAAATTTAGAATAGGAGTTGAAATTGCAAACTGCTATTTTATAGAAGAGGAATTTAAAAAGATGAACATAAAATATTCATTCATTATCAAAACTCTGCCGAAAAGGGAAATCTCATTGCAATAAATGACCTTGGATATTGCTATCTACATAGAATAGGTGTTAAAAAAAATAAACAAAAGGCATTTGTTAATTATCAGAAATCTGCTGAGATTTCTGCGATATATAATTTCGTAAGTTGTTATGAAAATGGAATAGAGATTGAAATTGATAAACATAAGTCATTTACTTATTATCAAAAATCTGCCAAAATAGAAAATGCTACTACAATAAATCAATTGGATATTTCTATATACATTGAATAGGAGTTGAAAAAGATAAACAAAAGACATTTATTAATTATCAAAAATCTCCTAAGAAGGGAAATACTTTTACAATATATAATCTCGCAAAATGAAATAGAGGTTGAAAACAATAAACATCAGATATTCATTAATTAACAAAAATCTGCTGAATTGGGAGATGCTCAAGCAATTAATAACGTCAAACTTTGCTATATGGATGGAATTGGGATTATAAAAGTTAATTATAAATTATTTCTTCATTACAAAAAATCTAAGAGAATGAGATTTACTATCGGAATGTCTTTCTTTGGTAATTGTTATAGTAATGAGATTGGAGTTTTAAGACATTACAAAAAACTAAACATTGATATTAAATGTAAATTAAAAGTTTTCCAAATTATATTCCAAGACTTGTAATCTAAAACACATAGTCTTTTGAAACATTATCTGAAGAAACATAACTAAGACAAAAAATCACTTTAAATATCTTTAATTTATTAAAACTATTGTGCTATCTTTACTCTCAACTTTAAGCTTTTGGTACTAACAACACTATAAAACAGTATTATTAGTAGGTCATAAACAATTTCTAACAATCTTAGTTTGCAATTGTTTATATCAATAATCAAAACTAGAGATAGAAAAAAATAGGTTAAAAAGTTTTTTAGATACATTAAACCTTTTTAAAAAACTTTTTAAACCATTGGTGCTAAAACTAAAATTTAAAATTTAGTCCTAAAATGCTGATTCACCAAATTTTATATAAATACTTTTTTAAAAAAATATATTTACTTTATAAACTTTCTAATTACAAGAAATGTGCAATCGTTTATCTATATATATATTTATTATTATTATTATTTTGTAAACTTCTTTTACTTTAATGCATAACTATAAATTTAATTATCATCTTCGAACCAATCATTAATTTCAATTTTAAATTCTGATAGACTATAAAAAGTCTTTTACCCGTTCATTATTTAATAAATCTTTTATACTTTCTAAAGCTTTTTTATTTATTTAGACTTTTAATACTATCAATTTATATTCGATTCATGGTTTTAAATTTTAATCTGTAATACTAACTTTAACTTTTATATAATTTGCTTTTTAAAATTAATATATATATTTATTGTATTAATTATTATGTCATTTTATGTATACCAAATTTTTGACATAGAATCCCTAGAGTATATATCAGATGAACAAATTATTGATCTAAATGATATTGCTACGCATTATACAGAACAAATAAACTCAACACTTTTTCAATGGTCTTTATCAATAGAATAACAAAATATAATAGATGAATTTGACCAAAATATTTTAACTCAATTCCCATACATCTCCTGTTCTTTTTGTTCTAGATTAATGTACCCAGCGAAATCCTAGTACTACATACCCTATAACTATTGCTTATCCTAATACCCTATTAATAACAAATCCTAAGTCACCTCCTAATCGTATTGCAGTATGTACATCATGCAAAACAAATCCAACTTGTAATTATCTACCATATCTTTGTCAAATTCCACCTGAGATTAATTCTGTACTATTAGAAAAATGCAGATATTTATTACCTGTCTTTCTTCATTGTTCTTTGGGACATACACCTGGTGCCAATCCCTTTTCTGAATATAGAGCATTAGTTGGAACCTTTAATTACTCCCAAAATCTTCATTCATTTAGCCTTTATTCAGGAATATTAGGCGTTTACCTATCTACACCAACATTTGATCGTTCTATACTTCCTTCTTGGTTTGATAACTCTATATCAAATACTATTAATTGGCTTAAAGAAAACAACCCTTATTTACCCAATTAATTCCAACTACTACTAATCAATTTCTTTCTGCTACTCATTTATCTGTTGATGAAATACTCCTTCAATTCAACATAGAGATATAGTAATTCCTCATCAAAATTTTCCAGCTAAAATTCATAATGAAAATGCTTATTATAGTCATTTAATAGCTGGATTTATATCAAATACTGATATAAATAGAATTCTAATTGCTCTTAATGATCCTAATCTTGAACCTTTACTTTTTCCAGACTTATACCCAGATGGTCATGGCACTATTATGAAATAAGAAACAATTTAGTAAATATACAATGATGGCATGGAAAATATATTAAACATCATTTACTTTCTAAAGATTATTAATTTCGACTATATCACTTCTGGCCAGCATGGGCATATCTTCAATTAGAAAAATATAGAAATTTTCAAAATACACAGCGATTAGTTTGTCAATCTACAACTGATGAAACTCATCGACCACAAACTGCAATTGAAATTATTGAAAGAAGTATATATACTAATAGATAGTGCTATAGTGAAACAAAAACTACACCTATTCCTACATTTATTCGCACCGGAGATGGATACTTTCAAAAAAAAAAATATACATCTAAATACAATGATTCATGAACTTAATTTCCCAACTATATTTATTACCTTATCAATAGCTAAAGGATCATGGACTCATCTTCATAATATACTTATCAATACAGATAACAATAATCCATTACCAACTAATAGACCATTATATACAATGCTTCACTTTGTTCACAAATTGCAAAATTTTAAAAAACATCTTTAGAAAAATTCAAAAGTTAGTGAATGGAATTCTTATACCCATTTCTTTAATTAAATAGAATTTCAAAATCATGGAACAGCTCATTTACATGGAGTTTATTGGACAACCTCAAATATAGAAGAAATGATTAGCTCAAATACCATTCGATTAACTCTTCCAAACCCTAATTTAGAACCAGAACTTTATTAAAAAGTTCATGCTTATCAAATACATACATGTAACTCTAAATGTGAAGGTCCAGCTTTATTTAGATCTACATGCAAAAAAGGATTTCCTTGTCCATTTTCTAAATATACTTATTATGATTCAAATAATTATAGATATACATATAAATGCTTAACACCAGAAAATCAATGGATAGTACTATACCATGCATCTACTTTATATTATGGAATGCTCATATAAATGTTCAGTATATTACAAACAAAGAACTTGCTCAATATATAACTAAATATATAAGTAAATCAGAACCAACATATCTATTCAATATATGTGAAGAAACACATTATCGAGAATATATTCATGCACGACGAATAGGTTCAATGGAACTAATGTTTTTACTACTTGGTAAATGCATTATAAACTCTTCAATACAAGTTCAATATTTAACAACTGATTCTCCAAATACACGATCTAAAGCAGTTCTTCCACTTTATATGATTAATTCTCTTAATGATGATCCTTTTTGGAATGATAAAATAGAAAAATATTTTGCATGGCTATTAGATAATATATTTGACAATATAACATATAAATTATATTTTGAAACATATGAAATTAAACTATCTTTACCAAATATATTTAATAGAATAATATATCATGATACTCTTGAAAATTTTGTTATTAAGCACAAAAATAAAATATTAACCCGAATACATCTACTATGACCAGAACATGGCGAATCATATTTTTATCAACAAATATTACTAAAATTTTTATGTAGATCTGAAAATAAAATGCTTGGTAACTATCAAAATTATCGAGATAGATTTTTATTTTTATTTCCAAATGAATTTCAATTAATTCAAACACTAAATCATAAATTTATATTAAGACAAACAACTAATGCTTTAAACCAATTTAGCATTTTTATTGAAACAATATTATTATTACTAAACTCAATCTTAACAACAAATATCATTGATATAATTAAAACACAATTAAATTCTATTAAAATACCTCCCAAAATTATGCCTTTAAATCCAAAGATTAACTTACCACCAAGCCAATATCAATGTTTACAAACTATAACAAATTATTTAAACCCACGAGATAGTTTATATTATCCTTTCTTTTTTATTACTAGACTAGCTGATACTGGTAAATCCTATATAATACAATTATTATTAGAATACTTTCAACAAATTAATCAAAACTATCTTATTATGGCCCAACTAGAATTGCTGCTCAAAATATTGATGGATCAACAATCCACTCTATATTACGAATTATTCAAAATGAATTTGGCTTTCGTACACTTGCATTTCATGATACAAATCATACAAACTCCCTTCTTCAAATTGATACAATAATCATTGATAAAGTCTCTATGGTATTAGGTCAACTTCTAACCTATATATTAGAATTATTACATAAAAACAATCACCCATTTGGCGGTATTAATATTATTTTAGTTGGTGACTTAGTACAACTACTCCCAGTTTCTGGCTTTTCTGTTTATCAATCTCTATTATAGTTTCTCTTTTACTCATTATTTCTCTGTGAGCCTCAAAGACAAACAGAAGATATACAATTCTACAACCTCTTACAAAAAATTAGATTAGGCAATATAGATGATCAAGTCTGGTATACTTTACTTCAAAATCAAATTGAAGGTACAACCAATTCAAATTTATATACAAATTTAAATACAACACACATCGTAGAATATAGAAAAAATGCTAATACAATTAATAAAATAATATATATGCTAATTCCTACTCAAAAAAATAAATTTACTATTTCTAATTGTATTGATATCATCAACAACAAAATTTATAATAATTATTCAAGATATTATGATTTTAAACATAAAACAAATCTACCTTAAACAATCAGAATTTAATCTGGTACAAGAGTTATGTTTTTAAACAATTCTCAAAGTCAATATCGAATAGCCAATAGTACTATAGGCATTGTTACAGATCTTGATCTAGAAACAAATCATATATATGTTAGTTTCTGCATTGAAGGTGCTATAATAAATGTATCATTCACCAAAATTACTACTAATTTTAATATTGATGGTTTACCTGCAAGTCGTACTCAGTACCCTATACAAAATACTTTTGCATTAACTGTTCATAAAACACAAGACCTAACAATTCCTGATATATTATTAAGCTTAGATAACCAAATATTTGCATCTGGTCAAGCTTATGTAGCATTTAGCCGTTGTACTAAATGGGAAAATATAAAAATACAATTATTAGATCGTACTGTATTCATAACAAGTACATTAATGATTAAAGAATATAAATGATTAGAACTTATAGCTCGTAATCCATTACCATTAAATGCTACATACTACACCAATTTAACCTCCCACTATATACAATATTTTATAAAAACTTCTTTACTTCAAAACTATATCTCCATTAAAACACACATATATATCAATAACAATTAACTCCACTAAAAAACTATTATCTAAAACTACTCTTAACATATTACTTATTTATATATACTAAAATAAAACTATCTAATTAGTAAATTAATAAATTGTAAAAATCATCAATTAACCTATCCTAACCAATACCAAATTAAAATCCTGTTAATAAATTCAAACATATACATTATAAAGTCATTATCATCCTTTTTTAAATCTAACTACAATTACCTGTAATACAAATTACTATATTTCTAAAAATTCAATCATCAACAAAGTCACAAAATAACTATAATTCAAAGAACAATTAAATATTAATAATATCTAAACTTCAAAATTCTATTATACATTACTCATAAATTAAATATAAAATAAATCTTTTAACTATCAAATGCATATAAAAATTACAATTTCGCTTACTAACTTAAAGCCTACCACTCTAGAATAAAAAAAAAAAAGTTATCTACAAATTAGAAAACTAAACATAACCAATATAATCAAAAACAAAAAAAAAAATACTTATCTTAACCTCAATTAATATGTCAAAACTCAAAAGCCTTAAAACCTAAACCAATTATCCCTATGCATCTTTCAATCTTTCAATATAAACTATTGAAAATAGTAAATTGTTTTAATATTATCTTATTAATCACTACTTTCTTAATGTACATTTGTACTAAATATGCTACATACTAAATCTCCTATTCACTCAAACCTACAACCGGGTGATGAAGTCGCCCAAACATCATATTGCTAGTTTAATAGATAATTATAAGAACATTTACTAATCAGCATTTTCAAGTTCATGTATATTTTACTATTATGAATGCCTTATTAATTTTATTCGCATTAATTTAGCAGTATAAAAAACATTTTATTAAGTATTTTAAAATAAGCTACTCAATTCATGAGAATTTGCTATTACTATTCTCATTAATATAATGGGTAAATCTAAGAACATTTACTAATTAGTGTTTCAAACGAATATTTACTATATATTATGAATGCCTTGCTAATTTTATTTTATTTGCATTAATTTAGTAGATGTATATTAATAAGTTTATAAAGGTTTACCATCCAATTGGTTTAATTTTATTCGCATCAATTTGGTGGATGAATATAAAGAATTTTTACTAATTAAACTATTCAAGTTTATGTCTAATTATTATAACTAAGCATTTCACTAACTTTATTTTATTTCATTAATTTAGCAAGCATCAAGAAGTTCATTAAAATATGCTATTCAAATTCATGAAGTTTACTATTACAGAATATTCAACTAGCCAAAGAACTTCAAATAAGTCTAAAAATATTTACTATAACTAATTTCATTTTTATTTGTATTAATTTAGTGAATATAAGGAATATTTGTTATCTAAAACATTTATAATATACTATTCAAGTTATGAAGATTACTATTACAAAATATGTCTTTTGTTTAATTGTTAATTCTTTAGTAAGTATAAAAAACATTTACTATGTAGCTGAACCACAATATAATTAAGATTATGCGTATATGTAGAACATTTATTAACTAAAATTTATAAGGATTTACTATTACAAATATTTTATGAGTTTCACTTCAATTTAGTGGGTAATTATAATGATTATTGTTATTAATTAAAGCATTTGTTCCTATTTACTTCTTACTAATGTTATATGGTTTATTGTATATAAAGAATGTTTATTAATCGAAGCATTTAAATAAGCTTTTTGAAGTCATGAATATTTGACAGTACAAAGTGTTATTAATTTATTTATATTACTGTATTTTGGTTGTTAAAAAAATATATTAAATAAAAATATTTTATTTTTTTATAATATTGTATTAATTTTATATTCTATAAAAAAAGAGCTATTTTTTATACCTTTTACATTTATTACTCATACCTTTCTAACAAAATAAAACTTTGAAGATAGCTTGACAACTATTTGATAAATTTAATAAAGATTTTTTTATTTAAATAATATGGATCTAAAGAATTCAAATAAAAAAATTTTTGTTGAATTTGATCAGGTGGTTGTCAAGATATCTTCACTCAAAGTTTGAGAAAATATAAAATGCTTATTAAAATAAAGCTGCACCAAAATTTTTTAAACTTTGATCAAAGATATCTTGACATTCACCTGATTAAATTCAATGAAAAATTTTTTATTTGAATTTTCTAGATTCACAGAAACAAAAGAAAAAAAATTTTCAATAAATTGATCAGGTGGCTATCAAGATATCTTTGCTCAAAGTTTTGAGAAAATACAAAATACTTATTAAAATAATGTGCAAATTTTTTTAAAACTTTGATTGAAGATATCTTGACAACCACCTGATTAAATTCAATGAAATTTTTTTAAAACTTTGATCGAAGATATCTTGACAACCACCTGATTAAATTTAATGAAATTTTTTTTATTTGAATCTTCTAAATTAATAGAATCAAAAGAAAAAAACTTTTATTGAATTTGATCAGGTAGTTGTGGAGATATCTTTACTCAAAATTTTGAGAAAATTCAAACTGCTTATCAAAATAAAACTGCACCAAATTTTTTAAAACTTTTAATTGAAAATATCTAACAACCGCCCAATGAAATCCAATGATTTTTTTTTATTCGAATCCTATAGATTCAAATATTTTAAAAAAGAAAATTTTATTAAATTTAATCAAGTGGTGGTTGAAATATTTTCAATCAAAATTTTAAAAATTTCAGCATAGCTACTTTATTTTTATATTTTTTTAAGCTTTGAGCAAAGGTATCTCGACAACTACCTGATTAAACTTAATGAAATTTTTTTTTTGATTCTATGAATCTAGTAAAGTCAAATAAAAAAAAAATTATTAAATTAATCAGGTGGTTGTCGAGATATCTTCGATCAAAGTTTTAAAAAAATTTAGTGCAATTTCATTTCAATAGGTATTTTGTATTTTCTCAAACCTTTGAGAGAAGATATCTTGACAACCACCTGGTCAAACTTGATGAAGATTTTTTTTTTTGTCTTTAAGAATCCAGAAGATTCAAATAAAAAAAAATTCATTAAATTTGATCAGGTAGTTGTCAAGTAATCTTCACTCAAAGCTTTGTCTTGCTAAATTTTTTAACCAATTATTGTTCTTGTTTTTTGACCAATCATATTCTAATCCATGTGATTTCTCCCTGCTTTAGACGATCTCCTTTTTAGAGAATAAAGCAAAATTAAATAGGCAACTATTAGCTAACTTTCATGGTATCATAAAAGACTAGCCATCATATCTACAAGAGCAAAGCTAAATACAATCTAGACAGCTTTACTAGCAGCTCTATGCAAGTCTTTTGTAGAAATTCATACTGATAGTACAGTTGCAATTTAGACAATTTAAGCAAGCCAAAGCAAAATGAAAAATAGTAATATAGTTAAAAAGAAAAATCTATACTTGCTAGAACAAATTCAGTGAACAATTAAACTAAAAGAGCTTTAAATCTGTATCAAAAAAGTGAAAACACATAGTGGAATAAAAAAAATGATAAAGTTGACAAACTTGCAAAAGAAGAAGCTACACAATATTACATATTAGCCTAGTAATAATAAGAAATTATAACTAAAGCAAGTATATTAGTATATTAAAGAATTACATATTATTATTTTACTAACAATTACTTTACAAATAGCTTAATTTACCAATATTTAATTTACAAACAAGTTTATTTTACTAATAATTATTTTATTAATAGCTTATTTTACTAACAAGTATTTTTTATAAATTATATTACTGTAATTTTAACTTTAAAGAGTTGGAATCTCATAGCTTAGTGGTTTAGATACCCAACTTTTTATAAGTGGGTTTTGTGTTCAAGTTCTAGTAAATACGGTTCTACAAATATTTGAATATACTCATATGTTAAGTCCAAGTGAATATATATTTGGAATAGAAATTTCTAAAAAGAGATCTAATTGTGGAAAGATGGTACTATATGTAACAAGCAATATTATAGAAAATTCTATTATACAAAGGTTGTGCAAGTAAATCTTCAGTTAGCATAGATAGCACTAATAACTCTAAGATAGCATTGGAATCTTGGTTAGGAAAACAACTAGATGAATAACCAGAATTGGAGTAATAAGAAAAGTAGTGAAATACAAAAAGAGATCTGTGATAAAGAATTGGCTTTACTAATTATAAACACCTCTGGCATATACTACTTATTTAATTTGAAAAAAAACAAACTTTTATAAAGAGTTGGCTAAAACTTGAGGCATGTATAATAATCCAAAATGGCTAAAAGCACCAGGCTAGTAATGTAGCAATATATGAAAGAGAGGGAAAACACCAATACTAAAACACCAAGCAACTAATTTAGAAGTAGTACAGAATGCAAATCCTAATTAGGTCTATACCCTAAAGCCTTATAATTTAAAAAATATTGGGATAGTGAAAACACCAAATATATTTGAAATTATTTTAAAACAATTTGGAAAATCTGTTTCATATAAAACACCATTGAAAGTAACTTTGTTACAATCATTTCCATACTTTCACATAACACCAACACACAGAAGTACCTGTTATTAAAAATTAGCAATATATACGATATATATATAATATTAATTGGACTATTACTCTAGTTAGACAGCCATAGCACTGCCTTATCTGCAAAATAATACTTTGTTAAGTGTAAAAAGCTCCACATTGTATTAATACATGATGCAGAATCTATAGTAGCAAGAAGAAATGCTTAAAATAGAAAAGCTGAGTGGTCTAACTAATTTGGAAGTAACCTTAATAGTTACAAGGCCTCCTACAGGATACCAAAAGAGGGAGTTACATTTGGTAAGTATAAGAGATGCAGTAAATATAAAAAGAAGTAATGTGTACAAATTAGGATATAGTAATTAAATCCAGGTAGTATATAAGTAGAATATGGAATACTCTGGTAGGTTTGAATCACAAATAGTAGTCAAGATTTGTTTAAGCCATATATACTTGTAAAAAAAATTAATATGCATATATTATATAATATATATATATAATTATAATAAAAGTTACAATGCATAACCTCATCTTAATACTTAACTTTAATTCTAACCTGATACTAACAACAATAACCAGAATTACTTTATTGATAAATTATTATTGGTGAAATAATTTTTAATAAAATAAACTTGTTAGTAAATTAATTGTTAGTAAACTAAGCTATCAGTAATATAATTGTTAGTAAAATACATATTCTACTATTAAAGAATTAAGCAAATTATAATAAAAGCAAAGTAAAAATAAATAAAATAATATATAATAAAACATCAAACTCTTTTTAATGATTACTGTGACCAAAACCAAAGCAGAACCAAAATGTGTAAAAAGTCAAAATAGTACTAAAAAATATATAGTAAGTAACTAAAAAATAGTATTAGATATTAGAAAAGATAGATAATTACTTATAACATTAAACTTGAGTAGTAAGAAAATAAACTAGTTGCTTTAGTAGAAAGCTTTTAGTGAAAAATTTTAGTGAAAAACAGGAAAGCAAGCCAGACCCTAAGTATAAATTATTGTTTGTAATACAAAAACAATTAACATGACAAAGTTATAAATAAGCACATTTAACATAAACAGATAAACAAAGAAGCAAATACATAAACAAATAGATGCATTAAGAAAGATTTAGAATACAATGCAGAAAACAATAATACAAAAGGATTAGGGTATATTAGCACTAAAATATAGTTATAGAGTATTGAAATCTATTTAAAAAATAGCTAGTAAGCAGAAAGTGGTTGTAAAAAGTTACAAACTAGATATTCTGTATAAAAATAGAGAAATTACAGTACTTATGGGTTTGAACCAAAAATAGTATATCTGTTTTATACTATAATTGAGCTGTACAACTACTGTGAATATTTGCAAGAAATAGTGTCTGTTTAAAATAAAAGTATAGTGTTTGCAATTATAAAACAAGATATTAAAAGTCTCATATTATACAAAGTAGGTTGTATTGATTATAATATTAAGAAAATTCAATCTAATAAGCAATTAACTTGTATAGTAGAAGAGAAGTGTCAACAAGAAGCAGTGTTTAAAAAACTAGTTCAAGTAGTACTAAAAAAAAGTAAATATTAAGATAAAGACACTAGTGAAAGTAAGAGTAAAAGGATCAAAGTAAATTATATTGTAATAGTAGAGGGCTTAAAAAATCAAGAAGTGTTAGTAGTTGACAAACCAGATATAGTACTACTAGAAGAAAGTATATGCCAAGAAGAGAGCCTCAAAAAAACTTGTAAGCAAACAAACAAATTATGTCATACAGTAGCATTAGAGCCCTCAACCTAGGATGTGATGCAGGTGAATTGAGAAATAAACAGAAAGGTTGATGTAGTATCAAATAGCTGGTCAATATTACACTACAATGATTCTGTACAAATAGAAGTTTACACAATATAGGGTATACCTCTCAGAGTATGTGTGTAGATGTCTTAATTTGTATAGTAGAACAAGATTTGTTTAGTGGAAGCCACAGCCATATGGTAAGAATAAGGCGCTTGAGTTTTCGATTAAATTCTGGAGTAAGAAGAGAATGAAAGATTTAAGCAGGCATAGACAATTCACTTTGAGAAAGGGAAAACATGTAGGGTAACACTGGGTAGCTTTGCAAGAGAGATACTTGAAGAGAGATTGTTCTACAAAGCTGTAATTAGGAATATACAAAATATAAAAAATTTAGCCTCTCTATTTATAATTACTTTTTTTTTTTTAAGCCCGAAGGTGTGATTATAACGAGAGTTGACTGTAAATAAACTAGTAACTAAGGATTGAATATATAGTTATATGTACTCTTATTTTTATATTAATATATAAACAAGGCTTATAAACAATATTTTTTAAACTAGAGGTGTGGCGACTTAGTATAGTGGTCTAGTCGTCACCCTCTCCAAGTGGCAGGTCTAGAGTTCAAATCCCACGGAC
>CAJVPY010001432.1:0-19477 GCA_910591965.1 Dentiscutata erythropus | reverse complement strand
ACAATGATAGTACAAGGATCATTATAAGGTTTTAATAATATGCCTGAGAAGCAATTCTTATTTTTAGCTATATGAATGTTTTTTTTGACTCTTATTGATATTTTAGTATTAGTTTGTTAGAGCCGGGGCCATTGGATGTAGTATTGAAGATAATTAGAAATTATTAAAAGTTAAAAGATGCTAAAAATACAGTAGTTTATAGCATATATAATATAGATATAAGAGTACACATGTAAGGGTTAGAGCCGTTAAAGATAGCAAGCTTATTTCACGTTTTTCATAATAAAGCAATCAAGTCTAATAATTATACTCATGAGCTAAATAAATAGGTTGTATAGATAGTAAATATATTTGGAATTAAGATTATCGTTGGTTAAATAATTGTCAGCAAAATAATTGTTGATGAAATAATTGTCGGCGAAATAATCTTCGATGAAATAATTGTCGGCAAAATAATTGTTGGTGAAATAATTGTCGCCGAAATAATTGTCAGTGAAATAATTGTCGCCAAAATAATTGTTGGTAAAACAATTGTTGGCGAAATGATTTTGTAGTTAAAAGGATTGTCAGTAAAATAATTGTTGGCAAAATAAATTTCAGTGAAATAATTGTCGGTAAAATAAATGTCGGGAACTTGTTCTAAACTATCGATAAAATGAGTGTCGGTAAAATAAATATGTCGGTAAATTGATTGTCGGTATTTTATTACGTCGGACAAGTGATTGTCGGTGAAATAATACAAACCCATTTTCCAAGCTTGATTTGCAAAATACCATTAGCTCTTTTAACCATACCTTGTAACTGCAGGTGTTTTGGGTGTCTATTAATAATATATACACCAGGCTATAATGTTAGCAATTCTGCAATCAGATTAGCAGTAAACACTTTACCATTATCTGATTGCAGAATTGTTGGAGCTCCAAATACAATAAAAATATCAAAGAGAAATATAGCTACTTCAGAGGCACTTTTGCTTGTAAGATATCGGGCCCAGGAAAATCTGATAAAATGATCACAAACATGATATATGCTTCTACAGGTTGGAATGTAAATTCAATTAAATCAACTTGCACATGAGAAAGAAAACCTGATGCTACAATAGGCTTTGCAGAGAGAAAACTAGAAAATGATCGATGTGTAGCACATGTTTTGCAAGCACTGCAAAACTCTTTTATGAATATAATCATATTGTTTCTCAATCTAAAAAAAATATTAACATTGTTATTTGTTATTGTAATTTATAAGTTTAAAAAAATTATATTTATGTTATTTGCTACATCCCATATCTTAGATGATCCAACATGTTTTAAAATGCTCATATGAACCTTGCATAATATATCATAAAGATAATTAAACAGGTATATAGTGCGTATTAACTCTGACTTATTTTCATTTTTATCAACAGTGATAATTTGATTAATTGGATTTGCTTCAGTTCCTAACTCTTTTAACTGAAAAGAATTTTAATTCAAAACTGATTTTTTGGAGTTCCCAAATTTGTATTGGCAGGGTCATGTAGTACTGCAATAATGAGATTGTAATCAAATTTTGAAATAAGGGTTTTATAATGTCTAGCAAGCGATTTTTTATCAAGAAATTTATTAACTAGTTCATCAAAAGCTTGTCTTGAAATAAAAGAATGTTCTTGGGTTGACATTTTAATCGTAAACTTTCTTGAGATACAGTATAAGTGTTTTTAAATAGTATGTTTTATGATTACTAATAATTGATTATTAATTGATATTTTAATTGATATTTTGATTGATATTTTTAAGATCTGAAATCAACTTAAATTGTTTCTAGATTCAAAATCCACTTAAGTGGATTCTGAACCCACAGAATTTTGTATCTACCTACAACATATATAAAGAAACAATAGTTTAATTTAAAAAATAATAATAATAATTTAATAAAAAAAGAATATAAATAAAAGAAAATGATAATTTAATAAAAAAAAATAAAAAAATAAATAACTTTTTAAAAAACTCTTTTCGATGATACCTGGACCAAAATTTTCTACTGAAGAAAAACCAAACTCTTGTTGGAAAGGTGTGGCCTAACGAGCGGTTTGTCTGGAGGTCAACGTTTTTTTTGTTTTGGGACTTCTCCATAAGTTGTATATTCAGCATGCAAGCCAAGAGCATTAGTATTCAAGATAACTGGCTAGAGATGTGTGCCATTGGATACAAAATCTTGGTAGGTAGACAAGTGTCTTTGCCATCAACAAAGTTCTTAGGCTGTTACTTCAAAGAAGAACACAAGGGAAACAACAAAACTTTGCTATTCTTTAAGCCGCACTCTTTTACTTGGCCAAGTAGTTCCTATTTTACTTTTACTCGCTTCCTTGTCAGTCTTTCAAAATTTTTTCTACAAAAAGCGAGATTTGACTTACTTCTCCAAAAGATCAGCATTGTTTACTTTCCAAATTTGAACAAACTCAGTAGAATACAACCACGTGCTGTGTCTATTTACAAATATGGTGCTACTCTGGGAAAGTCAGATCAGGACCTCTGGTTAAAGAGATATCTGAAAGCAGTCATAAGTCAGAAAAACTTTATACATTAAGCAAAGCTTTACACTAGAGATATACAATTATTGCATTTGTTATATAATTTTTTTCAGCCTTGTACAGGTTATAATAATGTGATCTGATTATATAGAGAGGTGAACTTCCTCTCGAACTGTTATCTTTTTTCTATAAAATGTTTTATTTTTTCTATTTTTTTTAGAGTATTTTTTTATTTTTATATTTCATTCATTTTCCCTTATTCCCTCTTTTTCATCTCCATCTTAGTTATAGTTCATTTTCATTTTTTTATAGATTTTTTGATAAGATAATTCTGGCTTGTCCACGAGCTAGTACAATGGGTTGCATTTAGAACTGTAAGGTAACCAAGTGAAGTTGGGCTTTTTGTTTTATATATTAAATGTATATAGTTATATATATATATTTAATAAAAAGCAAGCTATGGCAAAATCTAGAAGATAAAAAAATAAAAATAAAAATAAAAAAATAAAAAAATAAAAAATAAAAAAATAAAAAAATAAAAAAATAAAAAAAATAAAAAAATAAATAAAAAAATAAAAAGAAATAATTTAATATAAAAGAGATATATCTAATTTGATATAGTTTCTAATTTGACACACAATGATATCTTAAAAACTGTCAATCAGAATTACATGATTTTGGTATTATTCAATTCATCTCATTGAAATGAATTGAATGATAACAAAATTGTGCAATTTTAATTATGAGTTCTTGAAATACACCATTTAACTAAATAACTCAAGATAGCTATATCTAATTTGATGCAAATAATGTTTATAGTAAAATATCACAGAATATACTAATCAGAATTGAATAATTTTAGTACTATTTGATTTGTCTTGTTGAGATGAATTGAATAACAACAAAATCATGCAATTTTGATCAATATATTCTGTAATATTTTATTGTAAATACTACTGATATCAAATTAAACCCTATATCAAATTAGAAACATAATTTTAAGACAAACTTTAATATGCAATATCTTATAATTTAATGATTAGAATTCAGTGATTTTGATACTATTTGATTCATTTCAATAAGATGAATCAGATAGTATCAAGAGCATCTAATTCTGTCAATATATTACACAATATTTATTGTAAATATTAACTATGCCAAAATAGGCATTTTTCCTTATTAATAATAATTTAACAAAAAAGAAATAATAATTTAATAAAAAAAAAAATGATACTTTAATTAATAACAGAAAAAAAACTAATATTTTATAAATATATATATATATTATTAGTATTGTTTTAGATATAAATATAGAAAATATAGACAGTTCATAGATATAAAGAAACAATAAAGTATCCAATATCCATATCTATAGACTGTTTGTTTATAAACATGAACTGCTTATATTCACATATCCATAGACATATTTCTATGTTTATAAACAGATATCTAGAACAACACTATATATAAGTATCACCAAAAAAACCTATCTTTTGGGCTTTTAATTATATTCTGTATTAGACAAAATCTATTTAATTTCAAGAAAATATATCTAGTCAAAATAAAATTGAAAGCAGATAACAGATTTTTCTTGATGGCACTCATATTATAAAATAATAAAATTTCAAAATTAACATTAAATAAAACCAAACTTAATTAAAAAATTTGTTTCTAATTTATTTAAATATTTTTTTAAAAATTGGGTTTAAAAATCAAACCAGATTCAAACCTATATTAGCAGGTATATAGAATAGATCTAAATTAATATCTCTAAATTTAACAATTACTGAATGCATAATAGCTAAAATTTTGGATCATTTTTACAATCATATTGTTAAAATTTCTACTATTTGTAATTTTCAAACCTGCCGCCAAAATGTAGCTTTTAAAATGCTTTTTATTGGCTATATCCAATACATGATTTATTATATCATTTCTCTACTACTTGATCATAATTAGTTATGTTTTAAACTTGATCTTATTATGATGAACTAATTATGAAATTGTTTTGCTTTTTGTAGATCTTTTATTAGCTATTTAAAGAAATCAACTTTTTAATACTATGCTGATTTTGGTCTTACTATGAAATCCCAGAAACAAATCCTGAAAGTGATGTAATACTGATAATAATAACTAGTATTGGATATAATTTTGCCTAATTCAGTTGGTATTATATTCTTGATCAGATTTTTGCAAGACATTTCTTTTTTGGTAATAGTAATAACTTTCATTTGTGCGAGACATGCAAATTTCATAATACTATATCATGTGAAATTTTTCTATTACTTTGTTAGATTACTTTATTTGATCTCACAGTAATGATTATTCCACCTATTAATATCATCTATTACTTTGCTTTCATACTACTATTTATGATTTAGTCATCGTTACTTCATAATACATCATATTTTCGTAATTGATTTTTATAAACCTATAAATATTACAAAATATAAAAACGATCAGCATTATGTATTATGATAATTGTAAATTGATTTTTGCATGTTATGCAAGCTAACTTAACCTTAATAATATATTGTATCAAGTAAGTTTCTAGCAGAATTTTTATGATATCTCGCAAAAAAAATTATGATAGTTCTAATATAAACTTACAAACTTTAACCATACGTTGTAGTTATGAATATAATATAGTGAGTAAGTTCTGTAATAGAATTTTTTTACAGTAGATTATTATAGAAATCACGGTAATTCCAATACAAACCAACCACATATTGTAGTTATCAAGATAGCAAGTAAGTTCTGTATGGAATTTTTTTACAGTAGCTTACAATAAAATTCACAATAATTCTGATACAAACCAATGCAACTTGGGCTATATACTGGAATAGTGAGTAAGTTTATAGCCATATTTTTTATAGTAGCTCATAATAAAAATCATAATAATTCTAATGCAAACTAATTTGACTTTAACCAGACACTGCAGTTATTAAATAGTAAGTAAAGATATACATCAGAATTTTTATAGTAACTTATGAAACAAACCAGTAACTAAGAAAGAAATTACAATAATTATAATACAAACTCAACCATATTGTCACCAAAATACAAAATTTTGCGACAAAATTTTTTAAAGTACCTCATGATAATTATAATGCAAACTAACTAACTCAATCTTATCTACATAGAATCCATAGCATTTTAATGCAAACCAACTCAACTACATATTGTGATTGCTAAAATAGAAAATAAGTTCTGTATTAGAATTATTTATAGAAATTCGCAATTAGAATTTTGATCATATTAATAAGTAAGCTAGCAAAATTTTACAATAACTCATAATAGAATTTACAAAGAATTCAATACAAACTGACACAATCAAAACTATATATGATGCATTACTAGAATACAAGTAAGTTTTGTAATTAATTTTTTACAGTAATTCATAATATAAGACACAATAATCTTAATTTAAATTACTTTAACCATATATAATAATTATCGAAATAGCAAATAAGTTTTGTGATAGAATTTTTATAGAATGCATAATAAAAATTACAATAATTTCAGTGCAAACTAACACTCTTAACTACATTGAAATTACAATAATTTTAGTGTGAACAAACTCAACTTTAATTAAATACTATAGCATCGGAATAGCGAGTAAGTTTTGTAGCAAATCTTTTTATAGTAATTTATAATAGAAATTACAATAGTTCTAATGCAAGCTAACTTAATTGATAATCTATTTGTCACCTGGAGAAGATCTGCAAAATTTTATAAATAAAGTTTACTATTAATCTAAATGTGGCAGTGTTACATCTAAAACTTTTTTTTTACTAAGACAATCAAATCTTGTCAATTAATTGAAAGTTGTAGAGTTCATCAAGATGCATCTAATAGTGTAAAAGCATCAAAATCGGCTTGGTGTACATATAAAATTATTTTAAAAAAAGTCTTCTTTATTTAAAAGAATTTTATATATTCACAAGACTTTTTTAAAGATATCTCAATAACTACTAAGCTGATTTTGACGCTCTTACACTATTAGATGTATCTTGATGAGCTCTACAACTTTCAATTAATTGACAAGATTGATTGTCTTAGTAAAAAAAAGTTTTAAATATAGCACCACCACATTTGGGTCAATAGTAAACTTTACTTATAAAATTTTACAGATCCCCATTAGGTGACAAATGAATTATCAATTAATCTTAATAATGTACTATGGCCACCAGAATAGTAAGTCCTATAACAAATTTTTTAGCAACTTATAATAGAAATCAAATACAAACTAACTCAATCTTAACAATATAGAAAGCGCAATAACTTTAATGCAACTCAACTCAACTATGTGCTATAATCACTGAAGTAATGATTTCTTGAAGCAAAATATTTACAATAAGTAACTCATAATAATAATAATAATAATCACGACACCAGTTAACTTGACTTTAACCACGTATTGAAGTTATTGAAATAACAGATAAGTTACATGGCAGAATTTTTTATAGTAATTTATGGTAGAAATCATAATAATTTTGATAAAGACTGATGCTCAAGTGTGTGCTGTATTGGATTAGTAGGCTGTATAACAGAATTTTTTATGGTAATTCACAATAATTCCAATATACAATATACTATGTGTCACTTAAATGGCAAGTAAATAAGTTTTGTAACAGAATTTTTATGTTATCTCATAACAGAAATCACAATAATTTTAGTGTAAATTAATTTACTCTTGAATATATAGAAATTTTAATAATTTTAGTACAAATCAATTTACCTTTAATCACATATTGAGGCAATAGAATAGCAAGTAAATATTGTATCAAACCTTTAATTCACAAAGAAATTACAAGAGTTCTAATGCAAACCAAGCTTTAATATCTACTGTGGTCTCAAAATAAAGAGTAAGTTCTATAACAATTTTTTCAGCAATTTATAATAAAATCGCAATAATTTTAATACAAACTAACTTGATTTTATAACAATATAGAAAGTGTGATATCTCTAATCAACTGCATGCTACGATTACTAAAGTAGTGAGTTCTGAAGCAAAATATTTATAGTAACTCATAGTAATAATTGCATGTAAGTTATGAATAGAGTTTTTTATAGTAACTAATAGTAAAAGTCATGATAATCTCAATGAAGATTAACACTTTCAGTACTGTATATTGTATTTGGTAGGTCATATAGCGAAAATTTAATACAGGTGAACACAATCGCATAGTGTGATTACTAGAATAGCTTGCAGGAAATCAGTAGATTTGGTCATTAAAATCTAACATGTAATTGTGCATAATATCATGTCTTAAGTGGCTAAATAAAAAAAATCTTTTTCATGTGCCAAAGGCATGAATTAAATGCTAGTATATAGATATTAATTTAAGCCAATTTGTCAATATGCACTGCTAAGTTTGATTTAAGCAGATTTAGTAAATACTTAAATATGAAATTTAAGTTTTATAACTTATATAATATATATATAAATTAAATTTTAGAATCTAGACAATATCTAGATTCTAAACCAATATAATATAAAGAATTAAAAAAAATTATAAATCTCAAATCTGGGTTCTAAAAGCTAATTTAAATATATAAATTTAAAAATTAGAAAAAAATTAAAAACTAGAACCTGGGCAATGCCAGATTCTAAGTGCTAGTCTACACTACTAAGATTTGGTTGTGTGTTTGTCTTCTGCAATTTAATTGGCTATTGATAATAAAATAATATATACTATATATACTATATACTATATAATATAGTATAAGGAAAGTTATAACATTAATGAGTTGAAATCTTGCAGTCTAGTAGTCTAGGCACCCAACTATTCATAAGCAGGTTTCGAGTTCAAGTCCTAGTAGGTATGTTTATTTACGAATATTTGGAAGTATCTGCTATGGGAAGTCCAAATAAATACAGAACTGGATTAGGAATTTCCAGAAGAAGGTCAATTGTGAAGTAGTTGGCACTATGTGTAATAGTGATTATTACAGAAGGTTTTATTACACAAAAGTTGTGCATGTAAATCTGCAATTGGCAAAGTAGTACCAACAATCTTTAAGATGGCATTAGAGATCTTGTTTAGGAGAATGACTGGGTAGTAACCAGAATTGGAAAGTGATAATAAATGTGGTAAACACAAAGGGACCTGTGGTAAAGAATTAGTATTACCAAATTTGGAACACCTCTGGTATATACAGAATTCACTGACTAATAAGAAATTGAAGTATAAAGACATGTATGTATTGATAGACCTAACAGGCTCTGGTCGTACCTGTATAAGAGCTTTTAAATATTAAGAGAACTCAGAACTACCAATACAGATATAGCAAGTATAAGTGAATGTAGTAGTAACTGGGGGCTATAATTGCTAAAAATCACTATAAATAGAAACGATAACACATCTGTTAAGAACCTCTGGGCCTCATGATTCTATCCAACTATATCAAGTACTAGAAGCATTTGCAAAACATATCTGGGCAAGCCTCATCACCATATTGGGAAGTACAGTTGTTCACATATTACCGAATTCAAAATATTAAGACCTGGGTCTCAAAGTTGCAGGAAACTAGCTAGTTATGGCAGTATGCAGACTTAAGATACTTATCCAATTGGGTAGAGGCAGCTGCATGGCTTGAGATATGAACTTCTAGAAATATGCTAGTTGGGACAGAGTACACCAAACTGGGAGCAATAAGTGCCTACCTGATATACACCAATTTGGAAGTTATGATATTAGTTACAGTCAAACCTCTCAATAATTACCAAGTCCACTGCGCCCTATTTTGGTGATTGTATGGAGATGTGACTATAAATAAAATACCTTGTCATTATTATGTGACTAAAGACCAATAAGTAATATATTTGCGCATATTTGAAATACTATTAAAAAATTTAACTCAGTGGCCCAATTTGGATAAAACAACTACTAGAGTGTTTTATTCAATGAGACGATTCTAAAGAGTCTAAAATTATTCAAATTTAATTACAAAATACTATGATTATTAAAGATTTTTTATTTAGATATTTAAATCTAAACATGTAAAGTGATACAAATCTTTAATGATATCTTGGGTGAGTGATTCTATCTTAACAATTTTGGGCTTATTAGAATTATCTCATTGAGATGAACATTTTGGTAGCTGTTTTATCCAAAACAGATTATTGGATCAAAAGTTATTTGCTATCAAACCTTTAAGAAACTTTAATAAATAATTTTAAATATATATAAATATGAATATTGGTCAATTAGATTTTATAGTTTGTATTTAGTTAAAAATTGGTGACTATAATAAGAGTTTTTTATTAATAAAATTGTTAAAAAATCAAATTTTTATAGTGATAGTGATTATAAACAATTTGTGACTATAATGAGGTTTTTTTACTATGTTTTAAGTTTGAACACAAAATTGGGTGCTTAAATAAAGGTGTGACTATATGGGGTGTGATTATAGAGAGGTCTAACTGTATATGGATAAAGTGGCGAATATGTGAATACTAATTGGTAGTTAGAGAGAGATGTATAAATCCAGTCAATTACATGTGTAGGAGTGTTGATGGCTCTAGTGGGTTTTGCTATAGATAAATAGTTTTGGACCTAAAGTTCTAGTTCTAGTTCTGATATGTAATATGTATGTATTTTGGCACTACTATATGTTAACTCACTTAAGTATTAATAAAAGTCTAGAGCAGGTGCTACACCCTAATATTAAAAAAAAAGTTATATAACATTAGACTTTATACAGTTTTTAACTTTTTTGGCTATTGTTTATAAAATAATATAAAGCCTAATTAAATTATTATATAGTTAAAATGTTTGAATTGTTCTTAGTTATTTTTATAGCCATAAAGTTTTTATATCTATTTTCTGCAATTTGATTAGTTGTTAATAATAATATGATATATACAGAGTTGGTCAAATTACTGGTCGACCAAAAATTAGTTGGTCAAACTGGTCTGGTCAAATTGGTCAAGTGGTCTGGTCAAATGGTCTAGTTTATTAAATAAATAAATTTAGTATACAAAGTAAATATATATATATAAATTTATATTTGTATATATACTATATATTTAAATACCCTTTGACCAATTTGACCAATACTAAACACTTTAACCAACTGGTTAAATTGGTCAAACTGGTCTGATCAAGCTTGATCATTGACCAGTTTGTGCCAACCCTAGATATATACTATATATGGGAGGCCCTACAGCAAAAGGTGATAATGGGCCAAAAAAACTTTTTTTGTAAAAACTTTATTTTTGCAAAAATTGAATTATTTGAAACACAATATTAAAAAACTACAGAAAAAATTTTTTTGACCTATCACCGCCTTTTGCTGTAGGGCCTCTATATGCTATATATATACTATAATATAAGGAAAATTATATAGCATTAATAGGATTTATACAATGTTTAACTTTTTTAGCTATTAATTTAAAAAATAAACTTTATTTTTATTTTTTTGCTTAACTACAGTGGAGTATTATAGTATTATGGACACTTTTTAAAAATCTGTACAAAGCTAAATATATAAAATATAAAGCTAAAAATTAAAATATAAGTTTTTTTTCAAACTATATCTTTTAAATAAAAAAAAGATTGCAAAATTCTATACAATAGTTTTTAAAATAATTAAGTTTAAGTAAAAATTTGGATTCTTATATAAGTATGATTTTTAAATTTTACTATATTTTTATAATAATTAAAATTACTAAATATAGTAATATATACCCATCAGCTTAGTTGAACACATTAGAAAACTTTATACCAAACTTTTTACTAATCATCTTAACAATACTCTGTCCTTATACAACATTCTTTCTCCTTTTAATTATGTTACTCTTTCTGGCAATTCTACATCAATTCCTATTTACATTCTAAACAACATTATTGAAGATGCTAATTGCCAATCTAATTCACTCTGGCTTCACTTACAGGATATGAGTAAAGCCTATGACTCTGTTAACTTTAAACTTTTTCAAAAATCGCTCTATAGACTTCAAATGCCCAACAGCTTATCAATATTTTCTTTAATATTCTTTTCAATCGAACTAACTGTGTTATTACCAACCTTGGTCTTATTGATTTTTACTCAGTTAAAAATGATATTGACCAAGGTGAAACAATTACTCCTCTCTTTTGGTATATTTACTATGACCCTCTAATTTTATATATCTCTTCACACTTCTCTGGCTATACACTTTCCTTATCTTGGTAACCAAGTCTTACTTACTCATCTATTTAACACTATCACACCTCTGTATCAGTTCTAGTCTACATGGATAATACTATTTGGATTACTCAATCAAAAGAAGAACTTGACAAAATTATTGGTACTGCAATCTCATTTTATAATATAGCCAATATTCAAGTTAACCCTTCTAAATTTAGTTTGATATCTAAACATCCATCTGCCTTTGTTTCTTTTCTTAATTCTCACCTTTTATCTATCTCTATTCATCAACCATTTAAGTTCTTGGGCTGCTGGTTTACTCTCAATAATAAGCATATACAACAAATTCAACTTATTCAAGATGAAGCCTTACAGTTAGCCAATATTGCTAATACTAAAATTATCACTGATAAACAAATTACCTATATAATTAACACTATTATTATTCCTACTACTGAATACCGCATTCAAAATATTGTCATCTCTTCTTCCACCTGTACTCTTATTCAAAAAAATATTTAACTATTGCTAAATATAAATCTCACCTCTTCTATTCTACCTCTAACAGTACTATGTCTAACCACAATCTTTATAATATTCATAGCTTATGGAATATACAGCTCCAACATCATATTAGTAACTTTTTTAACCATATCAACAATACATCAACTCTTGGTTTAACTACACATATTAGACTTTAACAACTTCAAAACAACCTTTGGTCTACTACTAATATTCTTCAACACCCTAACCCTCTAATAGATGGCCCTAATAGATATACTACTACATTTAAAATCATACAACTTTTTAACTCTCTTTGTATATCTATTTATTCCAGCCCTAATCTATTTTGATCACAAACCACATCAGGTGATAGCTCTTCTCTTAAAAATATTCTTTCTTACCATTCCAAATATCATACTTTTAAATAGCAACTTCGCTACAAAAATATTCTTTTTCTTAAACAATTATACTTTGCTGACAATAGAATACTACTTGATTGGTCTTATCTCTTTTCCAGATTACTTCATATTCCCAAAGAGAAAAAGCCTGCCTGGTTCCTTTATCTAGAAAATACTATCTTGTCACATTCACTTCTTCATATTATTACTCTCTCTTTTCAACCTTCTGGATTTAACTCATTCGCCTATTAATCTACAAACTTATAAGCTCTGGGTTCTTGTTTGTCATAATAACAATATTATCATTGGTCAAGTTTGCAAAGTCTTCTGTCAATCCAACTCAATCTCTATTACTCATTGGTTACATGATATTGATTGTTCCCTATTAACTTGTTATCCTCTTCCTCCTATTACTTGTAAGCCCTGCCAAGGCTGTAGTTTAAACTCTTTTTATATCTCTAATCATTGTATACTTGAAGTTTCCTCAATTCTTTCTACCCAATTCTTTTGTAGAAAATCTAATAATCAACTTAAGCTTAATACCAACTATATTGATTTCATTTATTCTACTACTTTTAAAAACCCACTCGAGATTCTATCTTTACCTTTTATTAATATTGTAGACTCTCTTACTTTATTCCTTTTTCATAATAATATTGCTTCCAATAATCTGCTTCAAATTTCTTTAGCTAATCAACCTTTTACTTTTTATACAGATAGCTCTGTCAATAATATTGATACTGAAGAATGTACTATGGGTATTGGATGGGCCCAAGTTCACAATAACTCTGTTATTCATAATTTTTCTGCTCAAATTACTAACTGGCCTTCATCATACAAAGCGGAGCTTCTTGCTATTTTCTCTGCTATTTCTACTCTTCCACATAATTTCTCTGTTAATATTTATACAGATTCTCAATCTGTAATCTCCAAGTACAATAAGCTTCTCCAAACCCATCACTTCACAACTGAATATTTTAAATTTAATTCTTGGCCAATCTGGCATACACTTATTAACTCAATTAAAGCATATAATATTGACTTAACTTTTTACAAAGTCCAAGCTTATAGTAATGACACTTTCAATAATTTAGCTAATCACCTTGCTAATAACCATACATCCTCTCCAACCCTATTCTTTAATTATTCTAATATACATAAACCCTTCTTTCTTTCTTTAATAGAAAAACTTCCCGATTGATAGCCCTTCTAGACACTTTATTAAAAATATCTGCAATGCTAATACTATCTCCATGTGGTTTTTCAAAGATGTACTGATGAATGGTCACACTTTTTTAACCTTATCAACTGGAATTCTATATGGCTACACTTCAACAATAATCATAAATGTTTACACAATTTTACTAACCCTAAATTTAATTATCTTAAATCTTTTAAAATCTAAATATTACTTAATAGTCTATCTACAAACTTTCATTATTACCTAACATATTTCTATCTTCTAACTGTTTCCAATGCAATCTTCCTGACTCTCCTTCTCACTAGTACTCTTGCTCTTATTTTAATTTTTCATCCCAAATTATTAATTCTTCTATTTCAGAAATTATTTTAAATGCCAACCTTGATCTTGCTTCTTATAAACTTAATCACTTAATATATACAATTTCATTTTACCCTTTCCTCTTTCTTTATCCTTCTACTCTCTATCCATACTCTCTTTATTCCACTCTTAAAGATCTTATTCCTTCTCCACTTGTCCAATGCATATTACTATTTGACATATCTTACTCAATAGCTTCATAGCTAATTATCAAAATTCTTATCAAAACCTCTAATCAAATCTACAAACAAATATGGAAATCTTACTGCATTAACTTTCTACCTGGAAAAAAGCACACCAAATATCATCAAATTCTACCAATACTCAAGTTAGCTAGCAATCTTCTACTTGTCTCTATACTAGAACTTGTAATACTTTCACATATAACTGTCTATGCAACTTACCTGATCAACTACATTCTGACTCCTTTTCTTGCCCCCTAGCAGGGCTAGCTAAACGTAAATTTAATATCTGGTCCACTTTGTGGATCCAGTTCAGCATTCCTACTAATCATATATTAAACATTCAAATCTAGATGAGTTTTGACCACTCTAGTAGATTTAGGTCACAGATAAAGAATTATTCTGAGCTTTTATTCTTGCATGTAGTTTATATTTATTTATTTATATATGAATTGAGTTTTCATTTAGTTTTGTTTCTTTATAATTATTTATATAAATTACTCAATAAAAATATAAGCAAGTTCTCACTTTTTAATATAAAAAAATATATATATATATATAGTAATATATAACTTTAATTTTTTATCAAATAAACTAGCAATTTTTTTTAATAAATTTATTTAACATAACAAAATATAAAATTCTGAAAATTTTATAATTTTTTGAGAAATATATATTAAATTACTATTTTAAGAATAAATTACTATATTTTATAATTTATTAATTTTTAAATTAAATAATTTAGCTTTATATTTAGAAATAATTTACATGTAGCTAGGGCTACATATAGCCATATTTAATAATTTTATAATAATTCAAAATTTTACTAGAGTAATCCCTGTTGTATAACTAAATAAAAATGCTCCTCTTACAATTTTACTTTAATGCCAAACTCTAACCCTAACTTAACCTTAACCTAACCTAATATAAACCTAAACCTAATTATTAATAGCTATAAAATTTTTTTCTAAAAAAACTATATTTGATAGTAAAGCTACATATAGCCCTAGTTACAAATAAATTAATTCTTATATTTAATAATATTATCTAGGCTAAAATTTTTTAAAAATTTCTAAAAATTTAGAATTATATATAATTTGTTATACTGAACAAATTTAATATAAAAATAAAATTTAATTTACTTAATAAAAAATTTAGGTTTAATATATGGCAATTATAATAACTAATTTTTAAAAAATTACTATTTTTATACAAGTATAATATTATACAAAATTGTGTAACCTTAATTAACTTAAAAATTACTATATAGAAATTCGCAAACTTTTTTATTTAAAAGCTTTAGATTTAAATAATATTTTATATAATTTTTAGGTTTATAACTTATTTATTTAGCTCAATATAAAATTTCAAAAAGTGTCTATAATATCATAGTAGTCCACTGTATATAATTATTACTATATAAAACTAGATATTAACTATTTATATTTTTGTAATAAATTTATATATACTCAAAGTTTTAAGATATTATTTATATATAAATACTAAAATTGGGGCATGAGGTTGAGAGGCATTCCTTTTAACCAAAAGGTATGTCCTATTATATAAATTAGAACTATTATATAATTGGTTGATTTGGTAATTAACCAATTAAAACTAAAACTTATTAATATTAATTATGCTAATTTATAATTTATATATCTATAGAGGCATACCCAGAGTATGCTACAAAAATTTGGCATACCCCAACCTTAATATATGCACTATCTTTTTGTATTAAGAAAAAAAACTGTAAATAAAAAATTATTATTACTCTATAAAAAGTTTTTGTGTAGAAAATATACTGAATTTACCCGATGATCACTAAAACCAAAATTTTCTAAACAATTTTTGTAAAAACAGTAACTAGTAAGTAATGGAGAGCATAAAACTGGAATTTATAAGTCAGCAGTTGTTATTTAGAGGAACAGGAAGAACTGTCCAATATTACACGAATCACACTGTGATTAACATTGCATATATCATGTTGACTGATTTTCCACGTGAGGTTTTTACGACAAGATAAATTAATTAAAATCAAATCATAATTATGTAATAAGCACAATAAATTTTAATAGAACAAAATCACCGTTTTTTAACATTATTTTTTTCGAATCATGTTCTTGTTATTTTCAAAAAACACATTTTTTTCATTATCTTTAGCTTCTAATATTATATTTTAAATTCAAAAAAATATCCGTATACTTTACTTTCATGATGTTTATAATTATAATTTTCAAATTTTCTACAGACCAGAACAAAGTTCTTATATATTACACGTATAATAAAATATTAGCTTTAAAAGTATAATAATAAATTCAAATAAACACATACTATATAATGGTACCTTTTTATAATAAACGAACTAAAAATTATATTATTTCTGTTATGTCTTCGATCCACAAAAGAAATATAAAAAACATTCAAGGTACAGGACGGTTGCAGAAACACATAGTTGAAGTTTTCATTGAAAATGAAATTTTATAAATACACAGTATATACTGAAATAAAAGAGATCATTATGGCTAGATAATGCCTAGCACACACACATTCAAAATTTTCGCAGCAATCAAGATATTAAAAATTTTTTTATTGTGTAAAAAAAAAAATGCCAATTGGGTTTCAGAATTAATGATTTGGTGTCTGTATTTATTTCAAAATAAGTAACATACAAATTGTATTTTTTTTTAAAGTATATACTTATTTACACAATTGTTTACCGATAAATGTTTAATTTTTATTACAACTGTTGAAATAAAAGCTTTACATATTCTAATAATTCATCTATTTCTACTGAATTGCCTATTATTTTATCAATATCATCTAAAGTTTCATTATCGACTATATTTTCGCTCCCCTCATTCATTGACTCATTTTCAAACACTTTATTAGTCATACTTACCATTAGCGTATTAATGTTCTTATTAATTTCATATTGAAGATAATTTAAACAAATAAGACATTTAAAATAAGATTTTTGTAAGCAAGAATTATAGTATCCGTGCCCACATGCCAAAACAATGCCATTATACAAATCCTGAGCCTTGTCACAGTGTATTGAATCACATAAAACCAATGGGTTGGGCTTTATGGAAGTAACAAAACCCCTTGGAAGATGATGATCAGTCATATCATAATCTAGCGAAGATAATTAGTATGTATTGATACCATCTTCCGAAGATTTGATAATGGGGTGAAGATTACGATTTCGATACACCTTCACAAATACATCTAAAAGCCGTATAGAGCACTTTTGATAAAGTATATCTAACTGTTTTGGGGTATAAGGATACTTCGTAGAATTTACGAAATTTTGACAAAAAGTGTTATTGTTTCTTTGCTAAAAAATAGAATGCACTTCTTTTCGCAACTGATCGGCTGTAAAGAATTTGGAAGTACGTCTTCAAATAATACTATGTACAATTTCAACTGGAGAATCAAAAAGAGAAGCTAAATGGTTAGTAATAAATTCAAACATTGGATGGCAGTCTCTATCCAATAAAAAACATCAGAAAAAAACATTAAGAGAGCACGCTTATAATTCTTTTGATCAAATCGGAGAAAGAGATCACTCCAATAGTGTATACATGCTTCCTTATAAGCTGGCCAGTTTCCTTCGCGATAGTGTATGGTATAAACGTTGAGAACTAGAGGAATTAAATTATCTAGTAAATCAGTTAGATATAAAAATTCTATATTCTTACATGTATAACCAAACTTTGAATGAACTGTATCAGCAATATTAGACTATGCCATATGTACGATATGAAGAATTAAATCAATTCTCCACGGCCATGGTGTCTTACCAATATTTTTTTTTATACCAAAAATATTCTTGTATATATCAATAAACAAAAGTAAATTCTTTTTATATACAAGCTCATGACCATTCAAGGATACGTAAAGAGGCCCCATAATAGGTAAGAATAACATGACAAAAGAAGGAACAGATTCATTGTTAAGGAGAAGTCTTTGAGCAATAGCTTTACGAATATAAAACTGACCTGGCCAATCAGCAACTATAGGAACCGCACAACTGGAAAGATATAGTTGCATCGACTCTTGGTTGTATACAGTATGAAGAGCTTCCAAGTATCCTTCTAGACCTTTTAAGTCTTTCTCAATAAAATCGATGAGAATAGAGTTGCGTATATGCCGATCGTTTTTCTTCTCTATGAGCCTATCATTATAACTATGTAATACTAAATTATCTATTGTCTCTTAATCAGTATATACTTTAGTACTTTGCATACGAGAATATGAAACACCAAGATTTACAATAAAACGTGTGTTAATATGTTTTATAATCAAACCTTTATCGAAAAACCTCGAATTAATAGCTCTATAAGATGAGATCGCTGGTGTTAAGAACGGATTTATGCCATATGTGTTGGCCTAGAAGTACTAGTGGTGTCGGGTCAGTGTGGAACATAAATATTGTGATAGTCATCAACGTTTAACACAAGCACATTGTTCAAATACTGTGAAAGTGCATTTTCCACATTTTTTTCATGTTCATTAGATACTATTCTCTTTCTCTCATTTAACGCCTTTGACATCATGGAAATACTAAAATTAGCCATTGTATTCAAGCCTTCCTTACTTGTTCCCGCCGAATCTAAATAAAATGCAAGATTAAGCTTAAAGGAGTTAATTTTTGTATTATTCAAAGAGGCAAGAAGATAACAGATTAAAACTATTAATTTCTTTATATGCCCCATTGTTTGTTTATTATGTTCAAGTAGCCGAGCTGCAGAATAAAGCTGTTTAAAAAAATCTTTAAGAGTTGGGTCAGTTTCTTGAAATAATTCTTACATATCATCAAAAACATATATGAGAGCTTCTTTTTTTATATGCTCTCTCTTATAAAGAATTTTGGCTATAGACATAATAGCCTTAGTAAGATCGATTTTAGTAGCTTCTAAATTGCTTAGCTCCTCTAACACACTTACCTCCTCCGCATCTTCTACATTTTTCACCTCCACAGACTGTTCTTTTGTGATTTTTGGTTTCTTGAGATCTCTACTTAATGGGTTTTGTACCAGATCCATATAACAAGGATTGCATAAGGTAACACCTTCTACCCACGCTTCCTTCACTACTCCCATTTAAAAGTAGGTTAAGTAACGTGAGCTTTTTAAAAAAGTACTTTAAAACAATATAAAAAAATTTTTTATGTATTGTGTAA
>CAJVPY010001431.1:0-19482 GCA_910591965.1 Dentiscutata erythropus | reverse complement strand
TTTTTTTATTTTAATTCTACTGATTCTTAGAATCAAAATAAAAAAAATTTTACCGAATTTTATTAGGTGGTTGCAGAGATATCTTCGTTCAAAGTTTGAAAAAAAATTCAAAATCAGATGATCTTCACTGACCAATCACCGTCAGTATCACGAGATTCTGCTCCGCTTTAGACGACCCCCATAAAAGGTGTGATCGACATAACCCATATTTGGTAATATCCTCGACTGCACTATCGCTATGAAAACGTTACATCCAGAAATAGAATAGATTGTTTATAAAAAGTCAATTTCCAGAATTCCAAAATTAAATTCGGGTTTTCAAACACCTTGGCGCATTGCATCGGGAAACATTTTACCCCATGTTGTCTAGTGAATCTTTTCATTTACGTCACCTTCCGTATTCTGAAACAAATAAATACTTCAGGATGTTAGTTCTTATTCAAACACTCTTTAAGCTCAATACTTAAAATATTTAAAATAATCTATGGACTTATTATATACACATGATCATCAAAGAAGAACTCCGCAGACCCTCTTAGTTACTACTAGTCTACTACTTTTAACTTCATTATCTCGAGCTCAGACAAATTCAACCAATTATGCGTTACCACCCGCAAATATTACCGGAATACCGCAGGAACCAAGTAATAATACATATCCCAACCCAGAGTATGCGAGGCTAGTAGCTTACTCTTTATATTTTTACGAAGCACAAAGAAGCGGAAAATTACCTACAGACAACAGGGTACCATGGTAAGTTTTCTTTTCAACATCGCCTTCGATCAAATTATTAAAAAGTATTCATGTATATAATTTTCCAGGAGACATGATTCAGCGTTAAACGATGGTCAAGACGTTGGTCTTGATTTATCAGGAGTATGTGTCTTAAACTTTTTATATTATTGATTTCTTATTTCTATTGCCTTCCATTAAGTGTTCATATTTATTGAGTTCACTTAATTGAAATAGTTGTCCTAATTACTAATTTTTTTTTGCACTTATTCATGCGACTATGTAAGGGCTATTATGATGCAGGTAAACCCGTTAATAATTTTGTAGATATATGCTATATTATATTTATATTACATTCAGTGTTGGCTTGACCAGACCAGTTTGACCATTGGACCTGACCAATTTGACCAATTTGACCGGTCTGGTCAAAGGATCTGTACTGGTCAAATTGGTCAAATAGTATATTTAAATATAATTTATTATATAATATAATTTATTATATAATATATATATTATATTTATATAATCGATTTGACCAATTTGACCCATTTGACCAATTTGACCAGTAAATTTTTGGTCGACCACTAATTTGCCCAACACTGATTACATTATAATAAATATATTATATTTATTAGGTGATTATTTGAAATTTACCTTTCCATTTTCATGGACTATTACAACTATGGCTTGGGGTGCTTTAGAGTGGGGTGATGGTTATCAATTAGCAAATCAGACCCAATATTTGAGAGATACGATAAAATGGGGAACTGATTGGTTAATAAAAGCCAGCTCGAATACGAACAATACAAATAATCAATATCTATACGTGATGATCGGTAGCCTTGATATTGATCATAACTATTGGGGACCTGATACAAAGTATATATTCGATTACCGCAAATTATCATCATCAATGCTATTCAGTAATAAATTATTTATCCTATATCTAGTATTCCTACTCCACGTCCATCGTCAAAAGTGAATTCCTCTGCTCATGGTACTGATGTTTCGGGCGAGGCGGTAGCAGCCATGGCTGCATCATCTTTATTATTTTTTACTCAATTTAATGATTCTACATATGCCAATACGCTTTTAACATATGCGAAAAATCTATACTCATTCGCTGAAACGACACCTTTCACGTTATATCAGAATTCAGCACCACAAGTTAAAGACGCATATAGTTCTTCAAATTATACAGATGAATTGGTTTGGGGTGCCCTTTGGTTGTATCGTGCGACAAATGACACGAGCTATCTTAATAAGGCCACTAGTTATTTAAACATTAAATCATTTATACATAAGCAAGTATTTAACTGGGATGAAAAATCTGGTGCATGTTTAGTATTGCTTTCTCAATTACTTCAACAATCTGGACAGGATTCAGGCACATGGAAGTCCGAGGCGGAACGATACTTGGATAATATTATAAAGCCATCTAATGGTTGCTCATTTACTGGTGGTGGTCTTTTTTGGTGCGATGGAGATAGTAATGAAGCATCATTGAGCGTGTCTCTTGGTAATGCTTTCCTGTGTCTAGTTTACGCACCAATCGCTACTTCATCTGCTAAGACTCAAGCATATATAAATTTCGCACTGTCACAAATTGATTACGCACTTGGTAAAAATCCTATGAACACACCATATGTCATTGGTGTTCATCCAAACTCGCCACAGAATCCTCATCATGCTGGTGCGAGTGGAGGAACTGATATATCTAATTTGGATAATCCGCCTCAAACACTACATGTTTTATATGGTGCAATTGTAGGTGGTCCAAATAAGGATGACGATTTTAGCGATTCAAGAACTGATTATGCCGAAACTGAGGTTATAATTTAATTTATTATTTTAATATTATTCTTAAATTGATTAATAACCTTTTTTTTTTACTTATTTTATTTATTTATTTAAGGTTGCTCTGGATTATAATGTAGCATTTCAAAATTTAATGGCGTACCAAATGATCAATTCCAATAGTGATCCATATTATGTCAATGTTCCTCCCGGCAGACCGACAAAAAAGATCAATACTGCCGTTATTATTATCATTGTTATCTTATGTTTGTTATTGACTATTATCGCTGCACTTTTATTCTGGAAGCGTAAAAAAATTATAGCGTGGTGGAAAAGGCGAAGGCAAACGAAATGTAATGAACAATACTCCTCATAGTAGATACTATAAGGGATTTTAATTGTATCATCGACTTTTTCATCTCAAAAAGACAATTATATTAAAAATCTTTTGTAACATTAGAATAATTATTTAAATTTCTGCATCACAACATCTTAGTTATCACAAAATTGCTTATTTAAAAGAAAAAATTTAAAATATCAACGACCAAAATTCGCCTGTCTCATAATAAAATTTCACATATGTAATTAAAACGAGATCCTGAAAGGTTAGCTAGCATTAATTATAATCCTAGCAGTTTTTTTCGTTTTTTATTTATTTATTTTAATTTTCATTGTTATTGAAATCTTTAAAGAAAATTGCTAAATAATATGTGAGCCTTTGCTTGCGCCAGCGGGTTTTAATTTTTAAAAGTTTCGTGGAAATATCCAGAAAACACGAATATGCAATAATCGCGTAATCTAAGATATAGATTAAACCTTTCCATAAAGGATATTGCCCTATCAAGGTTAATACAACCTGAAATTTTTTCATTGAAAAAATATTATAATACGTACTTCGTACGTACCGCCAAATTTAATTATAGTCAACTCTAATCGAATTTAGTTAATGCATAAATTCCTTCTCCTTTAGTGCACCATAAAAGGCTGGCCAACAAAAAGCTGCAGTATCACGTATGGCGTACGTAACTATCACAATTTCAGCGCCTTCCCTTTCTAGTGTTTCAGGCGGAGTTCTTTCCCTGCTATTTTATTTAAAGTTACAGTAACGGCAAAACCATTGAGCCGTAAAAATAAGTTACCAATCACAACTACCCATATCGCTTTACTATCATGTGCCGTAGGTCCTATCGATGACCAATCAAATTCGCTTTAGCAGCGAATAATTTAAATATGATCGAATTAATAGAATACAGAAGGCTCTTTTTTTTTTTTTTAACAAGTTTGTTAGATCGCACCACTGGTAGTGCTCCTAGGTCCGGTTCAGGTCCGTAGTGATGCAAATTACCGGCTCCACTCGGCTAACAGCTGGCTATAACAGAGCTGAGTCATATTTTAGTTAAGCCATTTTTTAGAAGAGCCGACGGCTCTAAATTGTATCGTTATATCGTTATAGGAAATTTATTTTCAATTAAATTCAGCGTTAATACATATACAGATGTTTCAGTAATTAATAATTTGCAAATGTACAAAGCAGCGATAGTATAGAAACATAAAAAAAAAACTATTATTATATCGTTATAGAAAATTTATTTTCAATTGAATTCAGCATTAATACATACACAGATATTTCAGTAATTAATAATTTGAAATGTGCAAGCAGCGATAGTATAGAAACATATATAAAAAAAAATTATTGTTATATCGTTATATTATTATCAGAAGTTTCTTGCAAAGTGTCTTGTGAATTTTGGGAATTAATATAAGAAAGGTCGTTAGGATTCATTTGGGCGATTATTGTAAGTATCAAATATATATATATATATATAACAAATAGTCTACAAAATATTACGACATATTGTTATAGTTTATTATAAATACGAAAGCTTATTATCAATATGAAAGTTTATTATCAATACAAAAGTTTATTATATTAGTTATGTCAACATATTAGAGTCATATAATTGGCTCACGGCTCTAAACCAGCTCGGCTCAGCTTGTATTATGTGGAGCCGTTAATAATTAAGCTAAGCCGATTGGCTTATGGTTCTGCAGAGCCGTTTTGCATCATTACAGGTCTGGTCCGGCTTCAAACAAGACTCAAACTTTACCAAGCATTTCTGTCTCAATTCTTAACACAGTAGAATTGGATATAAAAAATAAAAAATATAGAATTAAAATTTCAAAATAAAATTTAAAAATATAAAATTAAAAACTCAAAATAACTCTTAAAATAAAATTTAAAGTAAAACTCAAAATAAAATTTAAATAAAACTCAAAAAAAACTCAAAATAAAATTTAAATAAAACTCTAAATAAACTCAAAATAAAATTTAAATAAAACTCAATATAAAACTCAAAATAAAATTTAAATAAAACTCAAAATAAAACTTAAGATAAAACTCTTAAAATAAATCTTAAAATAAAACTCAAAATAAAACTCAAAATAAAATTTAAATAAAATTCAAAATAAAAATTCAAAGCATTTCAGCCTCAATTCATACAGAATTGGAATTAAAATCTTAAAGCATTTTTAGCCTCAATTTATATTGAATTGGAAATAAGAAATAAAAAAAAACCTCAAAGCTTTTTAGCCTAGAATTGGGATAAAAGAAATAAAAGAAAACTTCAAAGCTTTTTAGCCTCAATTCACTCAGAATTGGAATCAAAATATAAAGTTAAAATCCCAAAATAAAGCTGATAAGGTGATTTTTGGTGTAACAATAGTTGTTGTTGTTGTTACTGTTGTTATTGTTGTTTAAAAATTCTTTTTTGTTGTCTTTGTTTTCAAAAATAATGGCTTTTGTTATTAATGAATTTTATTTTAGAAAATAATAATTATAATAATAGTAATAAAAAGAGTATACAGTATAATAATAGAATAATTAAAGAAAAAAATAATAATAATAATAAAATAATAGTTAAAAATTATTAATAAATAATATTAAAAAAAATGTCTCAATAATTGTCTAAAATTTTCCTCAGTTAGATAGTATATATATTTAAGTTTTAGTTTTTTTGTTCTGTAAAGTTCATGGTATCTTACTGTTTTAAATAGGTAATAAGTCTTTATCCAAGATTTTTGGCCCTTTCTACTAATTTTAATAGTAGTATTTTTAGAACAAGCCAAAATCAGAGATCCAAGATGAAAAGATTAGGCAAGTGTTTTAATACAATCCTTTTGTGCTTTGGTTTCTTTGTATTTTCTATAAGTTTTATTATAGCAATTTTCCCAAGTTTTCCTAATCAATATAGAAACTAAAACTGGAAAAATTTGATCACTAAAAGTATTATTTAAATCACTTATAATTTTGTTTAAGAAAATAGGTTGATAGTTCATAGTGTAATATAAACATAAAGAGTTTTTGAGGTCCTGTCATTGTCGCCAAACTGTAATATAGTAGATTTTAGTGACAGTAAACTATATTACTTAACTTAGTGTCAAGAGGGTAAGAAATGTGAATAACATGAAATAAATACTAAAAAGAACTAAAGATAAAACTAAAAGAGCTAAAAAAAGGTAAAATAAAATATATATCAAGTGTGTGTGTATAAACAAATAGAAATAATCAAAGAAAATATAAAGAGACTAAAAACAAAAGAACAATAAAAAGACAATAATTTCACTATAAGAAGATAACAGAATATAAAACATGTATAAAGTAGTATTTTCTAAGATAATATCAGTTTATTTGATAAAAAGAAGAAAGTACAGAAGACCAAGTCTATTCCCCAAGCCTTAGATAAAAAGGCCAGGTTTTTATATCTTTTATAATCTTAATTATAGTTCATATTATCATACTTTTGTGTCAAAGAGACTTGTCAAAAAGACTTGCCAAATAGACTTGTCAAAGATACTAGCTAATGAGACTAATCAAAAGGACTAGCCAAAAAAGACTAGCCAAAGGGACTAGCCAATGAGACTTAATTACTTGTTAACTATTGGTTTAATAGGTGATTCACCAGTCATCTGAACAAAAATTTTTTTTTATATATAAATTTTACTATGAGTGTAAAAGCACAGCATTTCTATCTAAAACTTTTTTTATACTAAGTAAATCACTTTTCAGCTTCTAACAAAAGTTGTAGAGCTCATCAAAATTTATTTAATACTGAAAAGATATTAAAATTGGCCTGGTAGTTCTTGAGAAATCTTTAAAAAACTTCTTTTTTACATATAAAATTTCTTAATTTTTTTTAAAGAAATTTTATATGTGAAAAAGAAGTCTTTTAAAGATTTCTTGAGAACTACCAGGCCAATTTTAATATCCTTTCAGTATTAAATACATTTTGATGAGCTCTACAACTTTTGCTAGAAGCTGAAAAGTGATTTACTTAGTATAAAAAAAGTTTTAGATAGAGATGCTGTGCTTTCACACTCATAGTAAAATATTTATATATAAAAAAAAAATTTTTTGTCTAGATGACTGGTGAATCACCTATATATTATTTTTAAATATAAACATAAACTGTTATAGATATAGACAATATATATATTTATAGATAGATAGTCTAATTTATAAATATAGGCAGTTTATATTTATAAACATGTTATAAAACAATACTAGTTACAATATTATACTATATAAATAGTATTATTAAATAATATACTGTATAGTATATAGCAAATAACACAAATATTATTATAATTGATATTATAAAATAGTATATAATTATAGTGTTTGTTAGTTTTTAACAGTAAATATTAATTAACACATATACTATTAAAAAACTACATTATAAAACAGCATAAAATTATAGCATTTATTAGTTTTTTAACAATAAGTATTAATCTATATTATAAAATAGCATTAGTAAGTATTAATTAATACAAAATTTGTTAAACAACTAAATTATAAAACAGTGTATAATTATAGTATTTGTCAGTTTTTTAACAGTAAGTATTAATTAATGCAAAATTTGTTAAACAACTAAATTATAAAACAGTATATAATTATAGTATTTGTTAGTTTTTTAATAGTAAGTATTAGTTTATACAGTTTATTGCGTTATTTAATATAGAGTAATCATGTTAATTAACAGTATACTATTAATTAACGTGTAAATTGGCATAAACCAACACCTTCAAAACTTCCTGATGAAAGAATTGAAATATGAAAAGAAATCTTTGGAATTGTTATTATTTAAGTAGAAATTTGTAAAAAAGTAAGAATTTAAAAAAATCTTCTGATTTTTATATGATAGATGATCATCTGATAAACACAGTAATTTGAAAAGTGCAGTAAACACATCTGATTAGACAATCCATTCTCATCTTGAGATTTTTATATAAAATTGAAGTATTCAATATATATGTAAGTTTAATGATATGATAAGAAAATGAAATTGAAATGTAATTAAGGAAACATAATTCTATAATATCACAATAATATGTTAGTCTAGATATTGTTTAAATATAAAAACTATTTAAGTTTTTTAAATTTGTAATATATGCAAGTTATACTTGTTCTATCTGTATTATCAATTTATATATATATATCGCACTAGCATATGCTTATTTTTTACTTGATTTGGAACAGGCATAAAAAAATAAAACTTGTAATAATAGCTTATTCTATCAATATCGTAATAGTAAAATTATGTATGTCACTCCAGTTATACTGATATCTGAATGTAACAACATCATAGTAAACTCTTTTTATATCAAGAAAATTTCAAAATTTTAATATAAAATGTAGATATAACTTACTATATCACATTTAAATTTTTTGCTAATAAAAAAACTTGCCGATATATCCAGAGTAACGTGTATTAAAAATGGAGTGTACGAAGTGTTGGCCATATGAAGAGTATGCAAAACAAGATGACTTATAAATAAATCACGTTTGATATTAAAGGTTCTAGATTCTCTTGGTTTGGAATAAGTCCCAAACACAATTTTATATGTAAAAAATTTGAAATTTCTAGCTGTAATATAAATTATGTCAGAATGTTTAACATAATAGCAAATTAGAAGCATTTTACAAAACCTAGTAAATACTATTTAGGATTCTATCAAATCCCAAACTAGTAGGTTTGAGTTGCAACTCTAATCTTATTAGACATAAAAATTTATTAAAATGCTGCATCATAACTTGTGAATATTGATTATCTCAGTTAAAATCATAGATATTAGGCCTTTTTTCTCTATTAACAACCCAGCTTATCTCAAATTACCTGAGTAATTTGGTTAATCTAATTATAATGTATAATAATAAAATTGGTCAAATATGCTAATTCTTTTTGGATAATATAAAAATTTTAAATTTAATCACATAATAATTAAATTTATAATTCAGGTCATGCTATTTGATTTTGAATTATTGGCAAAATTTCACCATTTTAAAGGTTTTCAAAATTCTTAAAATACTAATTATACCAATTAGATTAATAAAATTAACTAACAAACAACCAATACTAGTTGAAATCAAAAATATCAGTAAAATATCAGTATTTGATATGTGTAACTTACACATAACCTAAAGCTAGTCTACATTTTATAATTTTTATAAGCTAGCTTTAATTACATATAAGTTACATATAAGTAGTGTTACAAATTGAACTAAAAAATGCAATTGATTAGTTAGTCAAAATTGATTAAAAATTAATTATAGCCAACTAATCGATTAGTCAATTAATCAATTAATTGACTAGTTGGTATATTAAAATAGCTTGGATATAATTGCATAGTATAGTTGCAAGATCTAGTTAACTAATCAATTAACTAACTAGTCAATTAATATTGGTTAATTGTCAACAATCAGTTAGTTGTCTAATAAAATTATTAATCAATTAGTTGCCAATTTGATTAATTAATCAATTAATCGATTTTTAATTTGGAACACTATATATAAGTTATATATCAAATACTTTTATTTATTAATATTTTGATTTCAACTAGTACATACTGCTAAAGCTATTTTAAAATTTTGTTATTCAGATTAACTAGTTAGCAAAATTGCTATTTGGTTAAGTATGCTTATTATCTAGGCCTAATTTTTATTAACAATATCTAATTAATCTATTTTTAAAAAAAGTTTTTAACAATAATATTTTTATATAACTCTCCCTGACAATTACCTAAACCAAATATTCTTACTAATTGTATAAGGTAGATATAGATATTATAGTGCATTACCAATTATAATACAGTGCAATATCTTATAACCCACTGATTATATTTGTATAATTTTGGTACTGATCAATTTGTCTTGGTAAGATGAATTGATTAGTAGTAAAATCTTTCAAACCCAATCACTAGATCACAAGATATTATTAATACTTACAATATATTAATAATATAATAAAAACAAAAGCCAATTTTATAGTATATATAATTAGCAATAACTTGTAACCCTATAATCAGAATTAAACAATTTTGGTACCATCTGATTCATCTTGATAAGACAAATTGAATGATATAAAAATTGTTCAATTTGGGTTAATAGAACACCAGATAATCTAAATTTATACCTAATTACCACAATTATTTTATAACATTTAAATGACAATACTTTGAGATCTAGTACTCGATAGAGATGTGGTAACATAGCGAAGTAGTAAAGTTGTTACCTCCCAAGTAACAAGATCTGGGGTTTGAATCCTACCAGTAACAAAAATTTAAAATCTACTTCTTGTATATCTTTCTAGATATATCAACTTAATCTATAGTAATATTATATACTATAACTTAGTGAATAAACTAAATTTTGGGAGTGCTAATAATAATTTTTAAATATAATATAATTTAATATACTTTAATATAATATTTTAGTTTATAAAATTTATTAATAATTTTATAAAAATAAATATGTTTAAAAAATATATTAAATCTAGTATATAAAAAATTATAAATACAGAAATTATATATTTAATAATAAAAATTTCAAAACAATTTTTAATATTATTATTATATTTTATAAGTTTTTAAAAATATACTAAAATTTACAAAAGCCTAAATCCAAACCATTAAAAAATACCTCCTTTGTTTAAACAGGTATACATATACTTATTATTATTAAAATTATTTGCATCTACGCATCTATATACCATCAGTATATCAAATGCATTTATTTTACTACGTTTAATAACCGCTTAAACATTAGGTACATATATATCATGTGTATACCTATGACGATCATGAGAAAACCGGGTTTAGCTGTACTATAAATACAGAAATACGTATTACATTTCTTTCTAAAGCAGTAAGATAACGCAAAAACAAAAAAATACGCTTAACCTTTTTTTGGAATTTATCACAACAAAATCGGAACTTCTAACTAATGCTTTCTTTTTATTGTCATTCTTAATTGGTTCTCCATGTATGCTATCTGTTCATCTTTATCCAATTCTTTTTATTTACTTACACAGGAATCAAGTGCCTCATGTGATACTCACACAAACCTAAACTTATTAAATTTCATAAAGTTTGCACGTATTTTTAAAATTATTCTGAAATCGATAAATCGAATCTTAAAAGTTCTTTCGATTTTAAATAACTGCCTTTCATAATTTGGTGCGTTAAGGTACATCGAAGATTGCGTTATTAATATAACTGTATAGCAATAATCACTCAATCAGAATTTTTACTTTATTTTAGTAATATAGTGTCGCAGTCACATGATTTTTCCAATAATATTGATTGTGCTATTAATGACGCTGGAACAAATATAATGCACTCTGCACTCCTGTTGTACGTCTGACACGCTAGATTATGCTAAGATTTTTTTTTTTTTAAAAAAAAAAACATTGTTATCGTCATACAAACATTCACATAATTTTATACAAAATTGAACAGAAATACTTAAAATAGGTTCTTTCAAGCTTATCTCAGTTGTACGTATAATTCACAGAATGCATTGTCGTTGTACTGCATACAACTTTATCCTCCGGACGTTAAATACACATATACCTACGTACGTACGTAGTATATGATTAGCAGATCACGTCAATATGCTCCTGCACATTAATATGTTTCGGCCGGCCAAAAAGTCATTTTCGGTTCATGCAAGCCCCTATTCAGGGGATATCTATATTGCAAATAACTGATTGCTTATTACGTTAGGTGCCAAGAAAAAAAAAATTTTTTTTTTTCTTACGCAGATTTTGATTTGTTTATTGAAACAGTCTCATTCCATAAGCAGTTTGGTAATTATTGCGTAATTTAATTAGGAAAAAAAAAATTTTTTTTTCATTGACTTTGTAAAACATAACGATAAGCAAATAAATATTGAATCCAGGCTTAGTCTTTCCTATTTAAGTTAGTGCACCATAACATACTGTTTTTCACGGCATTAAATCTGTTCAAAAATGCGTATCAATAGGAATCAAAAAATTTTTTTCTTTATCCTTAACACTAAATATTGATACGAATCAAGTGTTCACTATTCACTGCTAATGATATAATTACACTTTTAATTATTTGTTCACCTATATTACAACAACGAAATTCGAGATAAATAATATAGAACGAAAGCTCCATTTTAGAATTCATTTAGGTAACCAATATTTTATTGGAACGTAATACAGTAAACTAACACAATTTTGGAACACAGTAAATTCCTACAATTCCCAAAGTTAGAATGTATGCGAATTGGTTGTACACAAATCTTATATGCATACGTACTGTACATATCTGATATCTGATAACTGATAAGATAAAGTATCTTAAGTCTTTTAGGCACGTGAGTAATAAGATTCTACGTATACGTTTCTTACTAACGTTGGGGTGTTAAAATACAAGTCTAATTACTTGCATGATTTATGTAACTGAGAATAATACGTTATAGTTGGGTTTGGGTTAGGGTTAGGACGATAGAGTTTTTATTAGTAAAATTTCACAAGAGAATTTTTAATTAGGTCGCAGAAGGTGGTTTCTTAATTAAAATTTCTGGATTGCTTGCGTTACATCTAATCTTGAAGTTTGATTGGTTAAAAATCACGGGAGGGAATGGCATAGCTGCATAGTAAGCATAGTGATAATGATGATCATTATAAATAGTAAAAACTGAACCAGCAGATTTATACAAATAAAATTATATTTGTTAAACGTGCTCTTTAAGTAAAAACGCTCGTTTCTTTTTTTATTATTTGAAGTGATACCAATATTTCGGTTTTTGAGAGTTCTAATCCCGGTTAGCGTTTATCTGGAGACCTGAATTCTATTTATCCGAATAAATCAGATATAGATAAACGGATGATGGATTTATCCGGATTGGAATTTTTTGACGCATTAATAAAACTTTGAAATTTTTATGCAGATTGAAGACATCAAAAACAAGAATTTTGTTATCACCTGAGTCTTATAAAGAAAAAGGGATTATTTTAAAGAGCGCGTTAAAACGAACCCAACAAATATAATTTTTATTTTTATGGATCTGCTGGTCCAAGAGTTATTACAATTTGAATTTTATCTATTACTAACTATAGAAAAATTTGACCATCACTATATCACCTGCTCTATGGTGACTTTGCATAATTCTGGACAACTTACCGATCATTTGACCGGATTACTGGACAAATTATTGACAAAAATGAACATTTTAAAATTTGCGCTTCGACATCTCTATATAGAACTTGCCTGATGTTGTGAAAAATAGTGATTATTCTAAAATTTGCGCTTCGACATCTCTATATAGAACTTGCCTGATGTTGTGAAAAATAGTGATTATTCTAAACTCCAATATTAATTTTTAATATATTTAATTTTGTTGTAATTTTAAAAAAATAAAAAAATACTATCGTATATAATACATATATATATATAACTGTACATAAATAAAGATTTTTCTCTTATAAAATAAAACTTAAAAATATGAATAAACTATTTTCATATTATTTATATTACATATATTCCACATAACAACCGATTGTTTATCGTGATATTGTTGTTTGTTAGATTAAGTCCGTAATTCACATCATGTAATGTCTAAACTCTTTTGACCAAAAGTTCTTACACAAACTGTGTACATATTTAAAGTTTCTGTTTCTTTGATGATATTTTTTATTAATACATCATACTCTTCATCAGTATATCCCACCGTTAGTTTAATCATTACTCTTAAGGATTCTGCGGTTGCAAGTAGTAATTCTTGCCCCTTTTTAAAAAAATAAAAATAAAAATTATATAGATTTATTATAGATTTATATCGTAAAAGGAAAGACTTAATCGCACACACAAATTACCTTATTTTTTGAGATGGGATGATTGGGTGAAAGGTAAAATGGTACTTCAACCACTTTAATATTTTTAATATTTAAGGATTTTAGCTTTCTAGGAAAAGTACGCACAAGATTAGGATTGAGTCCATTAAAATGAAAACATTTGAGCACTATTTAAAAACAAAAGTGATATAAGCAAATTTAAAGAATAATAATAATAATAATAATAATAACAATAAATATAAAGTATTGTAAAATTACTTGATTCGACAAATGTTTTAGTTGCAGGCCCGGCGTTAACAATTTCACTAGGAGTTCCGAATATCTAAATAAAAAATAGTTATTTTTTTTTATTGACCTAGCATAATTGATTAATTTGGATATTTGAAACGAATTCTAACCTCTATCCAGCCTCCGGGCTTGACTACTCGAGTTATTTCAATCTAATTTTCAAATAAAAAAATAAAAATAAAAATAAATTACCAAATATAAAATGCACGATTTTTTTAAATAAATACCAGATGTGTATCAAATAGATTTCCACGGAATTTTGAAGAAGATATTGAATGCTGATAAACAAAATCAAATATCTAATATAATATATATATATATATATATATTAATAGCGTTAGAAAATATGAAATTTAAAAAATACTATGTATTTAGGGGAAAAAAACATAAGTATATTTTTTATAAAGACTTTACATTTTCAGGAAATGGTATTTCATCAAAATAATTATATTCAAGAAATGCGCAGTTTTCTGGTAAACACTCCTATATATTAAAAAAAAAAAAAAAAGATCTTTTTATTAAATGTATTAAAAATAACAAAATTCTTTTTGTTTATTAATAAATAAATTCTTTACCGGATTAAAAATGGTCGACGTATCCAAACCCAAAAATGTTGACATCGGGTATTGTTTTGACATATCTGTCAACCAAAATCCGCCACTAGTTCTATAATATTAAGATGATTTATTAAGATGATTTATTAAAGACATTTATTACATTTATTAAGGGAAAATTAAATCAAAAAAAAAAAAAATTCAAAAAATAATAAAATTTACTAACCCTATTTCAAGTACTTTTGCACCGTTTATTAATAATTTTTCAACAGGAGTCGAATAACTAGAGTCAAATAATCGTTTCATAAGTTTCATAGATTCATTAAACCGTGTAGCTTCTTTACAGTCACTTGGAAATGTGTAAGTGACATTTGTGGCAATACGAAATCTTCGACCTTCAATAAACCTATGAGCATCAATTACCGAGAACGTTAAAGTTGGTGGTTCTTTATCAAATTCTATTTGATCATTTTTTCTATCATCTTTATATGTATTTCCTTTAACAGCAACATTTTTATCATTTTTTTTACCAAAAAATTTTGATGTTGATTGACCCATTTTACTTTTTTAAAAGATTTATTAAAAGATTTATTTTTATTTTTTGTTTTTTTTTTTTTCTACAACTTTCAATTTTTATAGGTAGCCTGAAGGTTATATATTTTGATAATGCAGGTTTTATTTGTTCGCATATCTATATCTATATAGCACATATAGTTATAGCATATATAGGTTTAGCATGTGACCACTTATAGTATGTATATTAACATATATATTGAAATTTGAATTTTTTTTTAGATCTGTGAACAATCATTTTTGTTTAAAAGGAAATTTTTTTAAAAATAATAATATTTGAAGATAAAAAAAAAAAATTTTTTTATATAGTAGGATTGGCTTTAATAAAGCTTTTTTACTATAAATACGTAATATTTTATCGTTTATCGTTCCGGAGCTTTATCATATTTAGTTTCTTATACGTATTATATTATTAATATATGTTTTAGAAGTTTCTTATTTGATGTTTCAAAAATTATAACTAATCTATGTACGTACACACAAACAATTAAAGGTACAGTACATCAAATCAATTTTATTATGGATTAATTAGTGGTAGGCTTACCTATTAAATAAATTTTGTACCTTCACGGGAAATTACATAATCATACATGTATCAGGTATACTGATATATAAGAGTGTGTTACTTATCAGGTAATGTATATACTGATTATACATATGTACATATCGAATGTACAGTACATACGTATGTATGTATGTACTGTACTATAATTAAGGGATTAATTAAAACTTCCTTTCAATTCTTAATTTTATAAAATTTATATTTAAATTTAATCTTTGCATCTAATATATATCTTTGTCCAACCAGCAAAAAGATTAATTTAATAAAACCATAATTATATAGGAGTGATAAAGATACGTTAGAAATAAACTGAAATATTAATAAAAATGATTTAATCATGAAGGTCATGAAAGTATAATTCGTCATAGATGATTCACAAAATTAAACTTAAATAATACGTATCTAAAAAAGTATAATTAAAAATTCGTTAAATCCAGTAATTTGAATTGGAATTAAACTTTTAAGTTCCAATTGGAATTTATAAATCTAATGGTTCAACGGAACAAAGTTGGTCCAATTACCGGCATTGATTAAACCCAGTATGATTAAATAATCAGGGCCAAAGAATACTACTAACCACAGCAAGCTAATATGTCGGACATTTTAAGTAAAAAAAACGTTAACCTGGCTGGAATAGAGATATGAACTGTTAATTACAGCACATATAAATAACTGTAGTTTATTTTAAAACTACAGTTTTACAATAAGCCACAGTTTATTTATATTAACTAATAGTTTATAGATCGCACCTCTAGGCTGGAATGATGCTGTAAATATATGATATGACCTCTAAGAAATAAAATGTCTAAAATTATAAAAAAAAATCACTTGTTTTAATATAATGTCTAAAATTATAAAAAAAAATCACTTGTTTTTCAATTTAATAAAGTTTAATACACCATTAATGAGCTCCATTGAGTGAAGGTAATTTGATCTCGTTTGATCTGAATAAAATTTTTTTATTGAAGCATAATCATCACGTGTTACAGAGTGTTAGAGAGTTTAATGAGTTTATTAGTAAAAAAAAATTTTATTTTTTTTGATATGCGCATGTGTTGATTATCACCTACAATATTTTAAAACTCTATTGAAGTACATACTCTCCTTAAATGCATCAGATCCGAGCTTTAAAAAAAGAGCTTGTGATATACTGTAGCATTTAATTCATTTAATTGGTCTGTAAGATTAGCAATTAACAAATTAACTAATTGGTATATTATCACAGAAAGTAATACGTAGCCTTGAGAGACTACATAATCTACTGATCTATACATTTCAACAACCTGATAAATGCACGATTTTCTTAAGGAATATTTTATTTAGCTTGTTTTAGTTAGGTTAGTATTATTTTAGTCAGGTTTGAGACCGGAACTCTCTTTATAGAGATAGGTGAATTGATCTGTTTAAAATTCACGTATGTACATTGAAAGTTTTACTAGCTAGTAAATTAACTGTATATGGAAAATTTTATATTGGAAAAAATTTTTATCGATTTAAAGTTTAGCTTCACTTATATAGAAAGTCACTCACTATATAACGAGAATTAGAAAATCACTCATTATAACGAGAATTAGAAAATCACTCACTATAACGAGAATGACTTTTAGCCTAGAAATAGACATTTCTTCTGAATTTCATGTTCGGAAAAAATTAACGTTAATATTTATATGGATGAAAGAAAACTACTAACGCTAATCGTAATTTTAATCTATGATCGTCCTATCAGCTTCTGACGTTCAATGCTACGTATGCATTAAACTTTGGTATATAATTATTGCGCATAAAATGAGTTATAACAATATAAATGTATTTACTTGAATATTGTATTTCTGGAAACTGTTTAATCAGTGGTTCACCATTAAATATTATAAATATTATGATAAATATGATAAATATGATTATAAATATTATGATAAATTTAATGATTCATTTACAGCCGTTTTCAAAAAGGTGTGAATCACCATATCATAGGGGAATTCCGGAATTCCGGAGTTTCAAGACCCGCTCTAATCGGCTAATCGGAAAGTTTCCAAATCGATTCCCACATAGTATACGTATGGAAATCGTTGTTCACCCATTTTTGAAAACGCAGAATAAATATCACATGATTCAATAGAAAAAAAAAGTTTGGTAATACAGATCTCTACTTTATGCTTAACTTTTTGGGGTTATAATTAGTTATGAAACAACGTACAGTACGTACTTATTTGTGTATATAATGTTGATGGATTTTCACTATTGTAAATTCATGTATTTCCTAGATTTGTTCCCGAAGAAAGCATTTGTATTTTTCTCGTGTAATTACAACAACTTTTATTGCAACTCAAATAAATTTCATATTTAAAAATTATATTATGATAATAAAAAAAAATGGTTATTTTAGGACTGTGTGAAACATGAGTTATAAGCTATATAACGATAGTAACCCCGGTGTGTAGATCACAATTAAGATGAAATCCTCGTTTAATTATCGTTGTTTTTTTATTTTTGATATGCAGCCGAAAACTCAGGTTTCACCTTGTATTTTTTTTTTCTTTAAATAGATATATGAACAATAAAAGATTTGCCGTAAGTCACAAGGACCAATTATTATAATTAAAAGACTTATTATTAACGTTAAATAAAATTTTCAAATTAAAGATATATATAATATATTATTTATCTGTTGATCGATTTTAAACTTAAATTGCAAATTTAGCCTCTTTTAATACAAATTTGTTAACTGCTCTACACGTAATTACACAAATGACATTAATTACATTAAAGTTTTTTTCACAAATCTTGTTATTACAAATGTTTATAGTAAATAAAAATATCCATGGTATTGTCATTATTTTTTCGCACTACAGTATATTAATTGCTTACGTAAACTTTTAGAAAAAAAGTTCGTGGAATGTTTTGATCCATTGACCCATTTTGATCCCAAAATGTTCATAAATTTTTTTTTTGAGTAATTCTTTAAGTAATATTTAATTTTGCAAATTACTCGAGTTAATAGAAAAGATGACCAATAAAACGAACTTTCGTTATCTGAAAATCGGTTATCATTATCATTGTAGATTAATATAAACCAAAATTGGAAGATGACTAAAAATGAGCTGCATATAATTAACTGTTTATCAAAAAAAAAAAATCTATTGCGTCATTCACCTACTGAGAAACCACTAATCGCTACAAATAAATCAGTAATTATTTGAAAAGTATCTTTTATTTGGATTGTCTAAAGCCAAGTAAAGTATTCATCACATGAATTTATAATTTTTAATTTTTAATTAGTAATCAGCAAGAAAAAAAAGTTGTTTTATTTTATCTTATTAACATTTTACGAATGAAAATCGATTTATCGATAATTCCAAAAAAAAAGATGTCATGCATGTAAACACTGTATGTATAAGTAAATACCCGACATACATTTCATTGATCTCTATATACCATATGAATTTTACTCTCTAATAACGGTTAATAATAATTGAAGTTTTCTTTCTTTGAAAGTTCTTAAATAGAACATTCTCATTAAAGAACATGAATCACTTAGTGCAAATGCTCATTTTAACGATTTTAATGCTGCAATACTGTTACAATATATACTGTAATACTTTAACTTATGCATGTAATACTTTTTTAAGCTCGATATGGAGTTACTGATACACTTGTACGTACGTAAAATTTCTGCAGAGTTAAAAAAAAACAATGAATTTATTATATATAGTATATATAGTATACATATCATTTGACTTTTGCATAATATATAGTTATTGGATGCGAAGCAGCCAATAACTCGAATTATTTGTAAAATAATTCATTAGGAGTTATTGGC
>CAJVPY010001430.1:0-19482 GCA_910591965.1 Dentiscutata erythropus | reverse complement strand
ATAATAATAATAATAATAATAATAATAATAATAATAATAATAATAATAATAATAATAATAATAATAATAATAACAATGATAGAAATGAGGTGTGGCGACTTAGTGAAGTGGTCTAGTTGTCACCCTTACTAAACGTTATGAGAAGATCCCATGTTCAAATCCCAGGGACAGCGCTTTTGTAATATGGGAAAAGTCTGTGACGATCTTTACTAAGGTTGGCCCATGGAGGATCTGTCGAGATGGTGTTTGGTGACACCACTGAGGTGATTCCGGAAGGCTGTAATCTGTGGGCTTTGCTTGGCACGGGTCACAGAACTGAAGATTGAAGTCCGTTTGGGAAGTCCTGAGTTTGGAAGTAGCAATGATCTTTGACGGTACTATATGAAGGCTGAATTTGAACCGGGGCCCGAGATTGGAGAACCGAGCGATCAGGTCCTTTAGTGGGGGACACACCAGCCGAACCGCTGGTTAAGACGCACTAGAGGAAAAGGCCATATGCTCCGAAAGTATGAACCAAGGGGAGGGTGTCCTTCAGGCACCTAAAGCCTGGGCAGACCAACCCTTCCGGGTTGCTAGCTGGAAGTTTGGGATGGACCGATAAAGAATCTGGGTAAAGAGACAGCTCGAATGTGGGTACTGGGGTTGTTGTGAACCAATACAAGGGCAGGAGTACATAATAGAAGACTAATTAGAAAGGTTGTGCTTGAAATATGAATTGTGTTATAGCAGCACCCCAAAAGGTGGCATGAAATACAAACACAATGCTGGCAGACAATATGTACTAATTGGGAATAAATTATCGAACATGTAGATGAATACACGTGTGGGACGTGGACTACTCTGATTAGCCTCATTGGGGTTAAGTGGGTGCAAAATCAGATTAGGCAATAGTGAACTACCTGTGTATAGTAAGCTACGCCTTAGGTTAGATAGTATCCATTAGTTTGGAAGTAGATTATGGTCAGAGGGTTTAAATGAGTACCCCCTAGTTGGGGTACAGGTATGGCAGATAGTGTAGAACCTTCGGGCAGACTACTTAAATTAGGCACTCAAAAGGTGCACGTGTGGCTATATGTACCCTTACTATAATTGAAAAACATAACTATCTAATAAAACGTTCTCCGGCCAAAGAGATTACCTTAATACCAGAAAAAAAAAATAATAATAACGATAGAAGTAATAACAACAACAATAATAATGATATTAATAATAATATCAATAATAATAATAATAATAATAATAATAATAATAATAAAGAAATTATTGTTATTTCCGATGATGAAATAACTGATAAAAAAGAAGTTAAGGAAGAAGCAACTTCCGCAGAAGTTGTTCAAAGGAAGCAACTACTACAGAAGTTGTCCAACCAGAAGTAGTTACTTATCCCTACGTACTTGAAGGTTTAGGTTTTACCAAAGAACAAAGGTATAATAATAATAATAGAATTAATAATAATAATATAATAATAATAATAATAATTTTTTTTTTTTTAAAGTTTCCATCAAGAATATTGAATTTTTGCTTGTGAGTTGATATCTGTTCAAGAACAACTTGATTTGGCCGGAAGATTAAGTCAAAGATACTTTAGGATCCCATTTGGTGTTGAAAAAACGTAGGATTGTTAATAGAATTGAAGCTATGAAGAAATATTGTTTTTATAAAGATTATCGAGTTTTTGAGCATAGAAAACTGTAATCTATGTAATTTGTAATTCTTTTCTTCTTCAATAAAATTCAATTTTTTAATTGTTCAAATTGTTCTGGTGTTAACTTTCCAAAGTCCGTAATATACACTTCAACTGAGTTATATAATTTACTAAGTCCGTATTTATGAAATAGGGTATAAATTCTTGTTGCTTGAATTTGTAATCGATTAGTACCAGATTTCTTAAACTTTTTTAACAATATTCTATTAAATTTTGTCATTAACCGATTATTATGACTATTATTGACCAAGAGCTTTTCTAGATAATATACTATTTTTAGCCGTGGGATACGTTTGTGATTATTTTTCTTAATCTTGATATAGGCTCTAATGATTTCATTAAAAGTATCTAATTCGTCATTCCCATTAAAAGGAGAAATAGGTATGTCGTTTACTTCTGAATCTTGATTTAAATCTCTAGTTATTTTAACAAATGGAGAATCATCTTCGCTAAAAGTTAAATTTTCATTATTAAATTGAGCTATTTGATTTGTTTCCAAATTATCTTCTTCGAAATTAGATCTTTTTTCTCTAGGTTTGTTTTTAGAAGGTTCTTTTAAATTATATTCTTTATTCTCTAATATATCATTCTGAAAAACTAAAGAATTATGATCAAGATTTATAGTGTCTTCTTGGTGTAGTGTATTCCATTCTTCATGATTAATAAACTTATTGAAGAAGTCAAATTCGGGAGAACTTGTAAAAGAATTTTCAAGAATTTTATTAATTGAAGTTTCAATTTTAGCTTCATTATTTTCTACGAGAATAATCTTTTTCTGATCAATTGTCAAGTATTTGCTGTTGTTATATTCTTGTTTCTATTCATTCAAGAATCACTGTAATCCTTGTAATACTTCAATAAAAAATTGATTAAGAAACTTGTTGTTAGAAACTTGTAATTCCATTTTAAATAAAGAAATTTATAAATAAAAGAATATGAAAAGTTATATATAAAAGTTAAATAAGAATATAAAATTTTAAGTTTAAAGGATTTGAAAATTTAGGAAATTTTAATGACTGAAGAATATATTTATAAAAGTTAAGGTTATACGATCTACTAATTTGTGCTATTATTTTGTGTAATAATAATTTGAGGTACAGAGAGATCTTTAATTTCTCTATCGTAATACAATTTTAATTTGTTTTCATGTACAGGATCTTTTACTTTTTTGCCATCAAAGGTTCGTAGTTTATAAACTCCAAATTTTAATATATCATGAATGATATAAGGACCCATAAATTGTTCTTTTAATTTTGCCAAAAAGACATTTTTAAAATGAGATCTAGCTACTAATACTTTATCTCCAATTTTTAAAGTATTATGTTTGAGATTTTTATCGTGATATTTTTTTTGACTATGTTGTGCTTCTTGTATATTTTGTATAGCTTCTTGTTGTTTTACTAATAAATCTTCTATTTCAAACACTCTTTTTAACAGTGTTTCTTAGAATGATATATCTTTATCATAATAAGTTTCAATAATAGTTTCAATTAGTAATTTAGCTTCACATCCATATATTAAAGAAAATGGAGTAAATTTAGTAGTTCCATGCTTTATAATTCGATAAGCTAATAATACAGAAGGAAGGATTTTATCTCATTTTTTGTATTTATAGCTTGTAATTTTTGCTAGGGCTTCACCAATTGTTCGATTGAATCTTTCTATCATTCCATTGGTTTGAGGTCGATATGCTGAAGATTTATGAAGTTAATTTGAAATCTTTGGCACAATTCTTTTATAATATCACTCATAAAATTCTTTCCTCGATTAGAAAGTAATATTTCTGGAGTTCTATATCTACAAATAATATCTTCATAGATAAAATTAGCAATAGTAGTAGCTTTTACATCTGATGTAGCTCTTGCTTCAGACCACTTTGTTAAATAGTCCATGGCAACAATAATATATCTATTACTATATTTTGTTATCAGCAATGGTCTTTTTATATCTATTCCAATTTTATGAAATGGATATTTTATTTCTAATAGTCGTAACATTTGGCATTTAACTTCATGTCCTCTTCTTTGACAAATATCACATGCTTGTATATAATTTTTAATATCTTCATACATTCCAGGCCAATAAAATCTTTTTTTTATTTTATTATAAGTAGCTTCAATACCCAAATGTACTTCTTGTTCATCATATAAAGAATATAAGATAGTTGGCTTTTGAAATAGTTTAATTACTCTTTGTGGCTTTTTATTATTTCGACAATATAAAATATTATTTTCTACAAAATATTTCTTGGCTTCTTTTTGTAAACAAGATTTTTCCATATTAGAGGCATCCGTAGAGTATATGAGATAAGTAAGATAGTTTATTAATTGATTATAATCTTTATTATTCATTATCTTTATAAAATTCTGGTAAGTGAGAAAAGAAATCTGCATTTTGATTCCGGCTACCAGCATGATATTTAATATCATACTGATATTCTTGTAAGATGAGTCTCCATCTTGTAATCTGTTTATTATCATTAATAGTGGTAGAGTTTAAGAGCAATTGTAAAGCTTTGTGATCGGTAACTAGAGTAAATCTTGTTCCATGTATATAATGTTGAAAATATTTTACTGCCCAGACTACTGCTAAACATTCAAGTTCAACAGTACTATAATTTTTCTCTGCAGGAGATAATGTTCTGCTTGCATAAGCAATAACATATTCCTTTTTATCTTTTATTTGAGCAAGTACAGCTCCAATACCTTGATAAGAAGCATCTGTAAAGAGTATAAAAAGTACATTATAGTCAGGATATTGGAGTATAGAAGGAGTAATTAATTGTTGTTTAAGCCAGTTAAATATTTCTTTATATTCATCGGTCCAAATAAATTCTATATCTCTTTGTAATAGTCTATGTAAAGACGCAGCCTTTTTAGCAAATCTTTCGATAAATCTTCTATAATAGGAAGCCAGTTCTATAAACGCTTTAAGTTGGGTAATGTTTTTGGGTGATGGAAGTTTTTCTAGCTTTTCTACCTTCTGCAGGTCAGGTTTTATTTCATCAATTCCTACTATATGTCCTAGGAATTGCATCTCATTTGTACAAAAATGATATTTTTTAGAGTTAATTTATAGATTAGCAGTTTAAAAACTTCATTCAAATGTTCTAGATATTGTTCAAATGATTCAGAGAATATATTAATATCATCGATATATACCATAGTATATTTTCAAAGAACAGAATTAAGAACCACATCCATTAATCTTTGAAATGTTGAAGGAGCATTACAAAGTCCAAACGGCATAACATTAAACTCATAAAGACCAAATTTTGTAATAAAAGCTGTCTTTTCTTTATTTTCTTCTTTTACTTGAACTTGCCAGTATCTAGAAGTTAAATCCAAAGAAGTAAACCATTTAGCTTTTCCTAAATTGTCTAACATTTCATCTATGCAAGGAAGAGGATATGTATCTTTCTTAGTTATAGAATTTAACTTTCTATAATCAACACAAAATCGAAGTTTTCCATTTTTCTTTTTGACTAATACTACTGGTGAACTCCAAGGACTTTCAGATTTACGAATTATTCCATCTTTTTCTATCTTTTCTATTTCATTTTTAATATATTCTTGTTCAATAGAAGATGCTCGATATGCTCGTTGTTTGATAGGAAAATGATTTTTAGTATGAACAGCATGGTAAATAATGTTGGTTTGTCTAAGTTTCGAGAATTGAGTTGCAAAAATATCAGAATTTTCTTTTAGAAAATCTTTTATTTTTGTTTCTTGTTCAACGTTTAAATTATTTCCTATAAATGTTGATTTATTTTCGGTAATAAATATTTCTTTAGGTTTTTGTTTTACAACTTTTTGTTCAAGAACCATATCTTCTATTTCAGGTTTAACCATTTTAAAAATTTCGTCCATATTGTTCCTAGGATCCTCACTATTTTCGATCCTTATATTAGATATAAGTTGATTATTAACCTTGGTGAAGTATTGGTTAGTTTGAACATGAGTTGAGAAATATCTACTATTATCTGAATCTTCATCTTCTTCTAGTTCTAATTCCAAGTCATTATCTTTTGTTTGCTGATAAGGAATTTTACAAAGTATATTGGGATCTTTAATCTTTTTCCAACAAGTTATAGGTATATATTCTAAACTATCTTCATTTCCAACTGTTATAAAGCCATTTTTAAAATCAATACTAGCTTTCGCTTGATCCAAGTATTTATTCCCAAGAACAACGTTATATTTCTTCGATTCAGTTACAAGTATATCTACTTGTATTTCTAAGTTTCCAAATTTTATAGGTATATTGAAAACTTTTTCAAGAAGTATAGTTCTATTTTCTGTTATATCTATCATTCGAACATTTCCTGGTTCATTAATAGTTTTATTAATTTTGCCAAGAAAATGTTTAGATATAACACATCTTTTAGAGCCTGTATTAACAAGAACATTTATTTCTTTTTTATAAACCATGGCTATAGTAAAGAGAGCATTTTTTACTTCATCTTCTTGTAATTCCTCTTCTTTGTTTACTTGAAAACCTTTAATCTCGATAATGTCATTTTTATCTTCATTCTCTATCCATAATTTATAAATTTCATTCAGGTTATTATCTATATTATTATTAATAAAATTATTATTATTATTATTATTATTAGTTGTATAAGTGTCCAAGATATTTAAATAGTTCGATATTATATCATCCAAGTCATCAGAGGGATTTGAATCTTCGACATGCTTACCCTTAGGAGATATCCTCTCTAATTTAAAAAGTTGTTATTACCAACATTGTTTTCTATATTATTTTAAGTTGTAATATGGTTATTATTCTCGTAATAATTTAAGAAGTTTTGTCTTTGGTCATTATTATTATTATTTTGAGGAGGTCTATTTTGCATTTGGTTATTGTTATTATAAGGTTGGTTATTATTAGGATGAGATTGATTATTGTTATTATTATTGTTTATCAGAAGCTGAAAGTTATTGTTTTGAGGTGGTCGGTTGTTGTTATTATTATAATTATTTATTGGCGGCTGTTGATAATTGTTGTAATTGTTATTATTATTTGGAGGATAATAATTGTTGTTATTATTGTTATAATTGTTATTTTGCCAGTTATTATTTGTTCGACAATTTCTTGTAATATGACCAATTCAATTACAATTTCCACAAGTTGGAGCCCTACATTGATAAGCAAAGTGTCCTGGTTTTTGGCATCTTTGACAATTGTTATTGTTATTGTTGTTATTATTGTTTCTGTTCTGGTTATTATTATTAAAGTTTTAAGCAGGTTGTTGATTATTTGAAAATTGAAATTGGGAAGGTTGAACAGGTTTTAAAGGTTTTAGCTGTTGAATTGCTTCAGATATTATTTCTTTAGCTTGAGCGGCTACAATAGTTTGAATATCTGTATGATTTGAAAAAGTACTATAGTATTGTGGTTGTAAAGATACAGGCAACATAGAGTAAGCTGATAAACTATTGCCTTTGGAGTAAGCCACTTCAATAGCTTTGGCTTTATTATATACATCAAATAAACTTGCTGGCATAGCAGATTCAAGAGGAATATGAAATTCAGTTCTAAGTCTATTAATAAATTGTCGACATTTATTAGAGTCAGGATAGTTTTCTTCAGAATCTACTTTCTTCCATAATTCTTCTAAAGCAAAGAAATAATCTTCTACAGTTTCATCGGGTTTTTGCCTTTTATTTCTTAATTCATAAAACCATTGGTTTACTTTATGTGAACTTCGAAATTGAGCTTCGAATAAAAGATGAAATAATTTCCTCATAGTGGTATTACTAGTTGCATTATGCCAATATTCAATTCGATCTCTTACTTTATAATACCAAGTAAGAGCAACACCTTTTAAATAGTTAGGAACTATTTCTAATATTCTTTTATCTGAAATTTTATTAGCTACAGCAGCAGCTTCAAATGCATCTAACCAAGCAATAGGATCTTCATTTCCTCCTTTAAAGGTAGGGTAGTCAACAATCTTTACTTCCTTAGTACCATTTTTCTTTTCTAAAACAGTAGTTAATCCTTGTAGAAGTTTCATTAATATCTCTTGAGAATTTGGTTTATCTTCTCCCTCTTCTTCTGATTCATTTACTTGTTCTGGTAATGTTTTATAACCTGGTTCAATATTGTTTTTTAAAAGATTATTACGAATAATCAGTCTAGAAGAGGTTCTACTTCTCCTCTCCTCCTCAACATCATTATTTCTGGCATCGTTGTTAATTATTAATTGAGGTTGTTCATCGCCACATTGAGACATGTTTGGTGTATATAAACTAGTAATAGATAGAGTATAATTTTGAAATCTGTGAGTTTCTTGCCAAATGGTAAATAAATCTTCAACAATGAGATTAAATTCTTTTGATGGATTGTAGTTATAATATCGAATGGATGTAATTAAATTTTCTAAAGCTTGTCTAAATTCAACTGTGTTTGCTTTTAAATATGCTTTATGAAAGAGACAGGTAGTATTTCCATTATATGCCTCTGCATTATAATTTTTAGAAAACCAAAACCAAAAGCGAATAAAATAATTAGGTATAGGTTTATTTTCTAAAGGATAGCAAATTAAACAACTAGGATCAGGTTTCTTTCTAAGTTTGCCTCGAGAGAAATATCTGCTAGTTTGATGAACAAAGTCGTGATCGTGAATTTGTTGTCGATAAGTTGTAATATTCATACAATATTAATCAAGGTAGGTGGTAAATCCTTTTTGTTGACGAAATTTAAAAAGTTCCTTTATGCTGTCACTAGAAAATGTTCCTTGTTGAATCTCTTGTTCGTAGCGATTTAAGTTAAAGAATTCAGCCGAAGTATAAAAATGAACTTTTGGTTGTTAAGGTTGACGATTAGGTAGTTGATAAATAGTACCAGTTGGATTATCGGGATTAGAAGCTTCAAGATAATATATTGGAGTATGGGTAGTATTAAAGTCTTGTTCAACTATTCCTTCTTGATCCTAATATCTTTTAGTTTTAGGGATTTTACCATTAGCCCAAGAAAATTCACAAAATTAAGAATATTCAAAAAGAAGAGAGATTTGTTTAGAAGTTAAAGGAATATTAGACTGAAAAAAAGAAATAGCAGTTTCAATTTGTTGAAAAAGTTCAAAGTATTAATTATCGGTGGGAATATATCCAAAGTATTTCCAAGCAAAATTAAAGTTTTGTTGAGAGAAAGTTTGCATGTATAGAAGAGTTATAACACAATAACTTGAAAGTCAAAAAACCCAATTGATTGTAGTTATAAATAGAAATAAAATATAAAAGAGAAATAATATCATTTATAAAATTTAACAAGTATAAAAGTAATAGAAGATAATCAAAGAATAGTTTTAAATTAAAGTGAAAGTAATCCAAAAATCAACAAGATATTGTAAGAAAGAAAGAAACAACTAATAAAATAATTTGTAAAATAAAACAAAGTAAAGTAAATTGGAAATCATATATAAACACAAAAAGTTTTTGAGGTCCTGTCAGCATTGCCAAAACTGTAATATAGTAGACTTTGGTGGCAGTAAACTATATTACTTGACTTAGTGTCAAGAGAGTAAGAAATGTGAATAAAGTGAAGTGAACACTACAAGAAACTAACAAGATAGTAAAAGAATAATAAAAGAACAATAAAAAGACAATAATTCCACTATAAAAGAAGATAACAGGATATAAATCATATATAAAGTGAGTATTTTCAAGATAATATCAGTTTATTAGATAAAAAGAAGAAAATATATGAGACCAAGTCCAAGACCGAATCTGCCCAAGCCTTAGATAAAAAGACTGGGTTTATATATCTTTTACAATTTTAATTAATAGTTCATGTTATTGTACTATTGTGTCAAAGAGACTTGTCAAAGAGACTTGTCAAAGAGACTTGTCAATGAGACTTGTCAAAGATACTAGTCAAAGATACTAGTCAAAGAGACTAACCAACGAGACTAGTCAAAGAAACTAGCTAAAAAGACTAGCCAATGAGACCTAATTACTCGTTAACTATTGGTTTAAATAAAAAACTATAAAAACTATACTAATAAAACTAATACTAAGGATTCTATTGGTTAAATAATATTTGTACTACACTTAGTAGTTACACGTAGATGAATAATAGAAAATTTAAAATACTAATATACTACTAATATAATAGTATATAGCAATTTATTACATTTACATGTTTCGTGATTCAAAAAATTTTTATCTAGGAATTGAAGAACCGCTGTTAAATTGGTTACAAGAATCCTTCATACTTGGAATATAGGTGATTATATTATTGTTTTGGACTTTGTGAGTATATAATAGAATAGAAAGATTAATTAAGCCTTTCGTATTTATAGCTTTTGAATTCGAGTTAGTTCATTCACAAAAACTCGTTCACAGAGACTTATAGTGGTAATGTTTTCAAACTCTTGCTTTGTATAGCACATATGTTGCTGACCTTGGAAAAATTGTGGAGTTGTACTATTTATAGTATCTGAAGTTTTGGTAGATCAACCATATATTCAATATATAGTTCTTAATTGCTGTTTCTGAGACAACAAACTTTTTCGTTATCTTCACCTTTATTTTTTATCACTTCTAGTAATTTTTAGTAAAGCAGACAATTTAATTTTGTTTATAAGTTGTCTATCTTACTAAAGATCAAGTTTTAGTTGTAATCTTTAATAAAGATGAGAAAGTGCCAATAATTTTAACTCTGGGTGGCCATTATCACAAATCAAATTAGTTATCACCTGAGTTGAAATTATTGAAGTTAGATCACCTTTATTAAAGGAAATCCAACTTGGATTCAATCTTTATATTTACAGACTAATAGGAAGATTAATATAAATGAAAAGATTTTAAGGTGTATTATGTAATGGTAAACATAATTTTCTTTAATCTTGAACTTGACATGTTTTTATAAATTTCACTTGCTAGCTTTGTTTTTACTGATTAATAAATGGTCTTTATAGTCACTATCTGAATGAATATAGATAATCCGATTTAAAAGATATTATTTAGCAGAAAATAAGTATAGTATTATGTTCTTGGTTGTAAACTTGAGTTTTATTAGTTAATAATTCTTATATTTACAGGCTGATAAAATGATTAATATGAATGAAAAGTGATTTTGAAGGGCATTGTATAATGATAAATAAGTATTTATATTCTTTGTTTGCCTATTTCTTAAATTATTTAGTATTTAGAATTCTATCTTCTAACTTTAGCTTAGTGTTTCAGATATATTCAAAAAACTACAACCTAGGTTATGTCACAGCATGTAGTAATAGTCATCATATTATTGCGACACGTGTGGGGTAATACCGTTTAAAATATTATATACCATAATAATGAATAACATATTATCCTTGCATATATATACATATTGCAAAGTGAAAATTTGAAATTTCAGTTTTTGCTGGCTCCACTTTCTGATTCGACTTTTGATAAAGCACAATATAAATTATATTGTGTTTTTCAGGGTTTGATCTGTATAATTAATTTCAAAAACTCTCAATTCTAGATTTTCACTTTGCAGCACTTATATCATTCCAAAAAATAATCTAATTAGCTATATTTATAAGTGAAACTAAGTGCTTTTCAAATTTTTATTTATTGTATTTATTTATTATATTTATTTATTACAATATTAGCTGATTCTTCAGGGCTATAATTTTTTGTTTTTTATTTAAATGTGTTAAACTAGAAATTGGAAAATACTGTATAAAAACTATATAAATTTTTATTATTTATAATAAACTATATATATATATATATCATTATTACTATATACAGTAATACTATAAGAATTGCCCTCTAAGTATTTAAGTGTTATTAATATTAATGAAAAGTTGCAACTTCACTATGGTTGGTTGTAATTAATTATCTAAGTTCTAACTCTAATTGAATCCTAACCTGTATAATTTTTTAAATGCGCAAGTAGCATTTGTAATCTAAGCTATAGTAGTAAGTTATTTGTTTAGGATCTGTAAAATTTAAACTAGCAGGTAGTAGTTTAATCTGTCCCCAACAACCATTATTCGTTCTTATTTTTGCGAATAATATAAATACATTTTTGTAAGTATTGGTATAACTTACATTAAGTGAAATATCTACTCCAAGATTATTATTTAAAACCATTTGTAAATGAAAATACAACTTAGCAAATGCTTCATCTTCTTAAATGATTTTATTTTTCCAAATTTTCATACAAAGCAACTAAAGTATGACTTGAAGTAATTTGTTTATTTGAAATAATAAATATTATTTTACATAGTAATATACTATGAATTGCTTTTATAATGTTTGAAAGCACTTCTTTCAGATCAAAACTAAAATGAATCGTTTCTGGAATTAAAAGTAGAAATTGATTTACTGTATTATTTCTTATCTCTGTTGTTGAAATAATATTTTTATGATGAAGATTTAAAAGCTCAATATTATCATAAATACATGCTATTAATTCTTGAGCAGAATTTGAAATCTAAACTATATAGTAGATTATTTGTATAAAACTGCGGAATTTAAAGTAGCGGGTGGGTGGGTTAAGTTGCTTTTATTTAGTAAACAGTTGTGGTTGGTAATAAATTAGAAGTTTAAGTTTTAAAAATTATATATACAAGTGTATATGGTAAAATTATTATAATATGTGATACGTATTATGTATATATATATAAATTTTCTATATTTACAAACTATAACTTTTATTAATTAAATCACATTATATTTACTTAATAATTGCAGATTATTTTGTTCTGCTAAGTGGTGGATCATCAATTAAAGTATGTATCTAATGCTAAGTAAACTTCATTTTTTCTTTTTACTCTCTTTTTTCTATTCTAGATTTTGCTATTATTCGATTTTTTCTGTATTACCAACTCTTTTTTTTGTACTACTAGCTCTTTTTTCTGGGTTACTAGTTCTTTTTTTCATTTAGCATTTTTGATTTTTCTTTCTGCTTTTTCATTTGCTTTTTTAACTTCTGTAAACTTTTCTTATTGGTAAGAAGTTATATAAAAAGAAGTGTTTTCTTTTTTTTAGAAGTAGGACCAGACTTAGAAGATTCTAAAGCTTCAATCTGTAGGCATATAAGAAACTGTACTTGAGAACCAAATGCAAAAAACTTGTTTTGAGATATTTATAGGTTTTTAATTTTTCTTGAGTTGTAGTAAACTGAAGCTTTAGTAATTCAAAATTATTTTTAAGCATTTGTTTTATGATATTTATTGGTCAAAATTTGTATAGATATAATGTTAATATTTAGATTAAATAGTCAATAACGAAGATACTATAGTTAGTTGTAAAGATAAAGATTGACTTGACAAAAACACTACATTTGTTTCTAATAATAGGTCTAAGCAGTTTAATATAAGTTAACTAGATAAAGGTACTATATCAAATTGTTTTGTTACTAATAAGAAATCTAACTTATAGCCTTAGGGTTAAATAGCTATATACCCATAGCTCTAAAAGCATTACAAATAGCTAATAGTGTATAGATCTCAATAAAGGCTAAGCTGAGAATTTTCACAAAAGTATACTTCGTTACTACTTTTTTAATAGTATTACAGTATAATATTTATTAGATTGTTTACCAAATTTTGTTTTTAACTTTACAAAAGAAATTTCAGATAGTTGCAAGACATAAGTTATGTAAAGTAAAAGCATATAAAGAAAGATTCTATTTTGATGACAAAAATCAATACAAGAATAGCTAATATAGCCTTTATAACTATCAAGCATGAGTAATACAGACTGAATTAGTGGAATCGAATTAATAAAGTGGATAAGGTATATTTGAAAAAGGTTTTCATACATATATCCAGTTTCTGTAAAACCCATTATTGTTTTAAAAAGTATATTTTTTAATAAACCAGGTATTGTACAAATGCCTTTATAGATAATTAGAGGTAGGATATATGAACCAATAGCTGATATTGTAGGAGCAACTAAGATATGTTCATAAGAATTTCTGTAGATAACTTTATGAACCTAACATAAGCCTTTTTTTGCAATAATTTTTTCTAACTTAGGTACAAGGATAAATCTAGTCTTATCTATATTCCAAACCTGTATTGTAGTAAGTATACTTGTTACCCAAACCTGAACAAATTTTAAACTTCTAAAAAACAATTGATATTTATAAAAAATTAAATCAAACAAATAATTCTAAAATTTTATAAATATATTATCTATAGCTATAAGAATATACAGTACTTAATTTATTTAAACAAAGATTATTAATAAAATTTTTAAGCTATGAGTTTGGCCAGACTCTTTGGGTTTATCTACTTTAAACAAACTTAAAGTAAACAAACCCAAAAAGTCTGGCCAAACTTATAGCTCAAAAATTTTATTAATAATCTTTGTTTAAATAAATTAAGTACTGTATATTCTTATAGCTATAGATAATATATTTATAAAATTTTAGAATTATTTGTTTGATTTAATTTTTTATAAATAGCAATTGTTTTTTAGGTATTTGGAATTTGTTCAGGTTTGGGTGTCAAGTATAGAAGTAGGGATTGTAGCACAGTGGTCATAGACATGCCATTATGGCATGCTCAAAATTAAAATAGTCTATAGACATGCCACTTATATAATATGTTTTACTTTAGTTAAAGAAATATTTGGTATTCTGAAATATTCTAAAATATTTCAAGTAAAAAATCAAACATGAGAAAAACTAAAGCAAAGATCTGAAATATTCTGAAAAATAGTTTAATTAGCATGCCTATAGTATAGCATAGTATAAATTTTGGTTAATAGTATACCATATAGTATGCCAAATTTTTTTGCTATACCACAATTTCTATATAGCAGTAAGTGAATATTTATTAATAATTTTTTTAAGCTTATTGAAATAATCTTTAACAATGGCTACATTGACTCTTTGTACTGAGCTTTAAACAATTTTTGAGGAATACAAAATGATAGCTCTGGATAATTTCTCATAAACCTAGTCTACCAATCTCAACCTGGTCCTTTATCTTCAAAGAGATATGGCTATTTATTAAGCTGTAATATTTCTATTATATAATAGTTAATGCCGGACTTAGTTAAACCAAATCCAGGATTTATGCAATAGCCAACAAGTTGGTTTCTTTATATTCTATAAAGATAGTATATGGACTAGTGATGCCACTGAAATTGATTTTCAAAAAAGACATATTTCATCTTTATTAGAGCAAATTAAAATTTTTTATAAGAAAGAGCAAATAAAATTTATATATTTATACTTTTTATAATTTTGTCTATTCAAAAAAAGTATTAAAAAATTTCATCTTTTAAGTAAAATAAGTCAAAAACAATTTTGTCTTCAAATTTTAATTTCAGATTTTTGAATCTGAAATAATTTTGCCAGCATGTATAATATGGACCCTGGTAATTGAGGAACTTTCAATTTTAAATGTATATCGTAAAGTAGTTTTGGAAAGTCTAAAATTTTTGGCTACACTATTGATACTTGGGTATTTGTAATTAGTAGAATATTTGTTTAACTCATTAATTGTAGCTAAAATTGTATTTTGTCGATTAATATAAGAAATTTCAAACATTTTATTTTTAATCTAATAAAAAATTAAATAAAAAAAATTAATAAAACACTGGACTTTAATAATATAATAATAATAGAATTAAATAAAAGTGTAGTTTATTTAATTATTAATTTAATAAATATAAATATATAAATATTTAATAAATAAAAATGCAAATAATAAAAAGTATTATTTAAAAAAGCATAATTTAAAGCACAATTTGGTTTCATTAAAAAAGTGGCTTTACAAAAGTAAAATCTGAATAAAATATTAGCAATACAATAATTTAATTAAACATTTTATTTAGACAATTAAATTTTATTCAAATCAATATATTTTTAGAAGACCGCTCTTATAGCAAAGTTAAATTCAAACTAGACTATTATTAAATCAAAACGACTTAGATAAAGCTAATACTAATATTACTTAGTAGTTTTTAGGAAAAAAAAGTGACTTGAAGAAAAAAGTGACTTTTGCAAAAGTAAACTGACTTGATAATTTGCAAATATTATGAGTATAAGTATAATATGACTGATAAAAATTTTCTTTTTATTTTTGCTTCAAAATAAGAATGCAATACACAAGATTATATATATGCAAATAATTGAAAGTTTGTTGTTTTTATTTATTTGGTATGCTATTTTTTTATCTTTTTTTTATTAACACAAATATTATTGTAAAATGATCTAAAAGTCAATTGATACTAACTTTTGTCACAGTATCTCCCTTCACTACAATATTCCTTTTTATTTTATATTACTATATTTAATAATTTTTTTTTAATATTAAGGTGATTACTTTAGCCTGTGGCACTTTGTTGTACTGCTGTTACTAAGTTTGTATTTCAAGCCAACTTTTGAGTAATGCTATAACCTGATCCATATCTTAAACCACAATCTTCCTAGTTAGTTGTCTATTATTTATTCCTATTCTTGTAAAATTCACAACAACTCTAGTATTTGCATTTCAACTGTTTTCTTAGAGAGCTAACAGAAATCAGCTAATTTTTTGGTGAGTAAGTGGGTTAGCCAATGTGTCAAGTGTAATTCTGGCTGGAATTATCAAATTTTGGCCAAAATTATAAAAAATTTTTAATTAAAATTATAAATTATATATAAATTTAATATTAAATAACTTTTGATTTACTAAACCAATTTGAATGATTTAACTACTAAAATAATCCTTTCAATGAGACTATTCCAGAAAGTTTAAAGTTATCAAAATACAATTACTAGATTTTGAGATCGATATAAATTTATATACTATATAATACAGTACTATATATAGTAATATATAGTATATAGATAGTTAAATTATCCAAATTGGTTTAGTAGATCAAAAGTTATATAATATTAAAATTTTTTATTAATTAATATATGAAGTTTTGTATAATTTGATTGGCCAATAAGATATCAGATGTAGATAGATAGAAGTAGCCTTTTAAGAGATAAAAATTACCTTATTTATGTCAAGTTCCTTATCTGGATTCTTTATTGGTCTCTTCCTTACTTTTAGCTAGCAATCTAGAAGGGTTAGTTTGTTTAGACTTTAGATGCCTCATAGTCATTTCCTTCTTGGTTCATACTTTTGAAGTATATATCCTTTTTCTCTAGTATATTTAGTATTAGAGGTCTAATTTGATAAATAGTATATTTGAATATTCACTAAATATTCGAATAAGATTTTTTTCACCAAATAAATATTCGAATATTTAATTTAGTTACTAAATAATCATTGAATATTCATTGAATATATAGTATATAAGCCAGAAGCATTTCTATACAAAATAACTAGCAAAGGGTGCCTTTGTAAAGATGGTGTTCTGGAATAGAGGAGAGTTTCTGTTAATAAAGTTTCTTAAAAGTCGAATAGAAAAGATAAGAAGAACAACAAAAAGCTTTTATTTTTCAACTTATTCTTTACAAACATACAAGTGGTCTCTCTTTATCTACAGAAGATATTTTTTATAACTCTCACTGCTTTTTGAAAAATTTTAAACAAAAAGTGGGGATTTGGCTTACTCTCTTCAAAAGATCGACAGTATTTACATTCCAAATTCGGACAGCCAAGTAGATTACAACCATGTGTTTGATGAATATGGTACTACTAATTCGGATAGGTTCTGGGGTCTAATAGTGGCAGCAGATGGCTTGAAATATGGGTCTATAGATAATAACAGCATCTGGCATTAGATTAGGTCAAATATTCCAGAGTCAGTTGTATGGTCAGAAAGGAATACTAATATTAAAGCAAAGCTTTATAGTAGAGATATGCAAATATTGTATTTGTTATATAATTTTTATACTTGCCTGGCACAGGTTATAATAGTGTACTCTTTTTTTTCTTTCTTGTTCGTTTTTGTACTATTTCTTGATAAAGGTAGCTGCTATTTTTTATAAGAGATAGTATTTTTTTGTTCAGCCTGTTTGGTGTTTTTTTCTTTTCTATTTTCTCTATTTTTATTTCTTATTATTTTTCTTTTCTTGTTTTGTTTCCTTTTTGTATATGAACTCTTTTTTTTCTTGATGTACATTTCGGTATTGAGAATACAGAAACATTATTTTTTTTTGCTCTTAGTGAAGAAAGTAAAAATGAAGGGATAAGCTCTTGGTGGACTGACAAAGTCTTCTAACTTATATGTAGATTAGTGCAACAAGTTGCTCTTCAGTACAAAAGACGCAGCCAGGTAATATCAAGCTTGAAATTGTTATACTATCATTATTCATTCCATCCAAGTTTGTTTAATGAAATATTGTATTTAAGCTTTGGCAAGACTATTAAAGAGCTAAAAATATATATATATATATATAGTATATATATATAATTAATTAACTATAAAATTATTTATTAGTAAATATAAAATTTTTATAAATTAAAATATAAATCTAATATTTTTGATATATTTATTTTTTAATAATTAATATTAAATTAAATATAATAAGTTGTATTTTTATATTTATTTAAATAATTAAAATTATTTATATAATAACTATTAGCTAGCTATTTAATTATAATATTAATAAAGCATAAAATTGGTTTATATTATATATAATATTTAATAAATATGAGGTGTAGTGACTTAGTGAAGTGATCTAGTTGTTACCCTCTTCAAGTAGCAGACCAAAGGTTCAAATCCCATAGACAATGATTTTAAAAATTTGGTTTGTATTATGATTGACTTGTATAAGATAATCAAATTAAAGAGATCTATAACTCAAGTCATACCAAGGTAAAATCTGGAAGGTCCATATAAGCAGTTTATGTAAATCTAGGAGATTGTTCATTACCATGCAGGAAAACCCATTTGGAAAGTCCCAAGTTGGAAGTAGTAGTGATCTTTGATAGCACTACATGAAGGCTGAATTTGGACCGGGATTTGAAATTGGAAAACCAAGCAATTAGGTTCTTAAGTGGAAAGACACACTAGCTAAACTGCTGAGCTAATACACTAGAGAAAAAGGGCATATGCTCTGAAAGTATGAACCAAGGGAAGGGTGACTATGAGGCATCTAAAGCCTGAGCAGACCAACCTTTCCAGGTTGCTAGCTGGAAGTAAAGGAGGGATTAATAAAAAATCCAGATAAATAGATAGTTGTAGTATGGATACTAGAGTTGTTGTGAATCTTGCAAGAACAAGAAGTAAAATAATAAGTAAGGGCAGTGTCATTTATCACCTAATTTTTTTTATTAGTAGCCTACCCCCCCTACCTTTATATATGAAAATTGTCAGGTCTTTATATATAATTTTCAAAATTTTTGACCCCTCCTTAAAAAATCATCTGATATTTGACACCTCCCTAACTAATTAGAATATGGCTTGAGATATGGATCGGGTTATAGCAGCACCCAAAAGCTGATTTGAGATACAAACTTGGTGATAGCAATACAACAGATAATAGTTAGGAAGAAGTTATTAAACATGCAGATGAATGCATATGTGGGATATATATCACTCTGTTAGGTATACCACAAGGATAAATACCTCCCAAATTAGATTGATAGCTAAAATCTTAGAGTCTTTAGCAATAAATTACTCTGTGAAAAGGGTATATTAGGAGAAAACATATAGCACCAGTATAGCCAGAAAGTTTAAAATAGATAGCTTTCTAGTTAGGCTATAGGTATGGCATCTAGTATAAATTCCTTAGTATAGCACTAACACTTTGAGCAGACTATTTAAATTAGACAACCAAAAGTTGTATGTGTAACTACTTTACAGAAACTAGCTATTTTTTTTCAATAAAGTTAAGATCATCTTAACGATATTAATACAATTATTAAAATTGTA